>LLKJ01003506.1:0-26903 GCA_002242865.1 Clarireedia sp. CPB17
GGCGGTAAGGATGCTTGTATGTATGGTTGGTTTGGTTTTGTTGACTGGTAGTATATAGATAGATTGGGGATTTCGTATGTATATATAGCATCAGAGTAATAATACGGGGATAATCCTTTAAAGCAACATTTTACTGAGAGACTAGTTGAACGGTGTATCGGCTGATCAAAGCTCTTCAGCTCTCATAACACAAGAAACATCGCTCCGGCTTCCTCCGCCCGATTCTCCTCAGACTGAGACCTGTCCGCCCCCTGCCCTTCTTTCGTCCTAGGCGGCAATCCTCCCGCTATCCATACGAAAAACGTACCAAGGAACCCTTTGCCAAAGAAGAACACAATTAAAGAACTCGAACACGTGCCCGCTTCAAGTCATCCCATCCCATCCTTCTCGGCTTTTGACGGACCCCACGAAACAGCCGCTTCGGGGTCCGGTTTCGACTTCATCCTAAACATCTTCCATCTTTATTTCACACGTGGGGGGAAGGAAAGTTTGTGCTTTTGTTGCAGGTCGTAAATTTTGCCCAGATCTTTTGGGGCTTGCGATCGATGGTTAGTTCCGAGATGAGGGTTTCTTGGGCTGTGGCTTGGAAGCTTGTTCAGAAACACAAGGCAACAAGGAGGTCTTGGATGTATGTCTGTTACGAAATCCATGCTTGGATATAGAATAGTCGTCGGAGAGCTCGCGAAAGTCTTCTTGACGTACTCACCAAAGAAATTTTTCATCATTTTGACCAGGTGGGAGTTATTTCACTGCTAAATTGCTCTATGGTATATTTCACTATGTATTTCCAATTGTGTCTAACGGTCTGTCCAAAAGTCTAAGTTCAGGTTTCTAAATCAACGTTCTCCTTTCTGATGCAGACAACGCCTGTGGTATTCTTTTTCTTCCTCCAATGAACGCCTGTATGAACTTTTGAACGTTTGCCGACCACTTCTAAAGCCCAACTCAAGGATCCGATGACCGGTTATGTGTGATAATTACGCGAGGATGAGCTTCTCTCACCTTGCTAGACCTACAGTATTGAAGACGTTCCTATCGTCCGGCATCATCGCCCTGACTCTTGCCTTGGTTTTGTACCAGCCGCTACTCTAAAGTCAGCAATGAATAGCACACATTTGGGAAACTATACGAACCAGGAGATTGCGCAACAGAACCGCGATTGTGACCTTTCCAATCGAAGGCACATATATAGAAGCTTTCTCTTTGACAGCAGGACCATCAAAGTTTTTTTCCGAAGAGAAATTGATGCAGACCGCTCCATCCCTGATTGCTTCGGTGTTGATTTTGAACTTTTCGCCCGGGACACCGCTGATTATAACATCGCTGATCGCTAAACACTGGTCGAGTGTGTGTTCTGAGTCATGAACCTCATGGTGTGACTTCTTGATACCCTTCCCGCGCGTGAAGACCTTGACTCCATCGAGATCCACAGAGTGAACGGTAGCGCCGTCATTAGCAAGCAAAGCAGCCAAAGGGCGGCCAACGACTTCAGATCGATTGACTACGGTAATGACCTTCCCAAATAATCGATTTCCATATGGTAAGATAGAGTTGTATATGTGAAGGTACTCGAGAACTTTGACAACGGCAAGAGGAGTGCATGGAAGGATCGACTTCTGAGTATTGTGCGGAGAATCGAGGAAACGAACATTCTGATACATGTTGAAGACGTAGGTGTGACTCAATCCTTCAACGTCCTTATTCAGGGCAACTGTCTGCTGTATATAACCGTCTTGCCGCGAAGGGGCTGGGAAGATCGGATAGTATACAATTATGCCGTGGATAGACTCGTCGTTGTTGGCTTTGATTATCTCGTCTTCGATTTCTTCCTTAGTGAATTTTCGTAGGTCAAAGTCGAATCCACTGAATAAATGAGATTAGCAAGATGTCTATCTGCTCGTCAACCAAGCCATCTTTAGCAGTCAACGTTTTAACTTCCAAGTATTCTCGAACCTCATTACTCAAATGGGAATTTTTATAGGTGAGGCGCGTCGGCGTCTTCCTTCCTCCTCTTATTCAGGCCAAGGACTCAGTCCAGTCGCTTCCAAACATATTCATGTCTCCAGTCGACACAGTAGGGATTGTTCGCTTACTTTTCAATGCACGTAGCCATTGACCAATCCGCATACATCTTCGCTGCCGGGTCATCATTTGCAAGAAGTCCAACAAGCTTGGGCTTGATTGGCAACTTCTGCAGACCTTCTTTGACTTCCGCCAGTAAGCCTTTGGCGATTCTCTGGGCAAGAATAACCTTGCAGGTTGCCGGGACCGGTGTTGATGCCATTAGAATGAGTAGGTTGTTCGCGAGATTGGGTGTGAAATAGTTGCCACCAATCTCCAGAAGATACAAGATCGGTATGGAAGATGTGCCTCACTCGCTTTGGCAGTCAACTGCTGTCCTTGCGAAGTGAATCCAGAAAGCTAAGAACGAATGACAAGGATGAAACTTTTAGAGAAGAAATTTTATTTTATGCTTATCTTATCGGTTGGAGGGGAAATTTGGAGGGGTAATAGTGCTCGGCAGGGGTAGATAGGGCGGCCGGCAACCCTACTTGCTTGCCGGTATTGCAGAAAGTCAACCAAGAAACCAAAAAATAGGAATTTAAAGTATTGAGACATATTTTTCTTAAATGCTCTGTTATTTTCGCAGTATCTGCTCACCCTCAAATATAATGAAAATATAAAACTCTAGGCTTCTCTATGAGTTTATTTTCAAAATGGCCGCCGCTGTAAAGATCTTTCCGAGGTCCTACCGGCGGAGACGTCTCCGCCGGCAGAAAAATGATGCGCAGAGATACATCGATAAGGACGAACTTCTCTTCATCTCTGCAATTTACTCGTAAACTGCAGTGCCAGGGCCAATGAACTTTTTTGCACTTGACAGCACAGTCGTTCCTTTGATTTCCTTTACTATCTGCGAAGCTATACTACTCATTTCCACTGGTCAACAAGCACGCATTACTCACTTTGCGACTTGAATTGGTTCTGCTCTTCAGCTGGTTTGCCACTGCATTTAACAGTAAGTATCAAGTCATTTTCTTAGACGAACCCCAAGCTTCTTCAATATCTATGGTCTGCAACTTCATCCTAGCTATCGCAACTCGCCCAAAAACGTTCGACTGGTTATTCGATCGCAACCCCTCTTCAAATCCTGCACCAAAGCAAGAACGCGTCGAAAGAAAGATACAAGGCTGTTCGGCCTCACCAGACCTAAGCGCTACACGATTCCAATTCTCTCAGACTCATTCATGTGTTACTACGTTTGTGGTTAGCTCCTGGCTTTGCGATATATTCACCCCAAGCGCGACGATGGCAGTGTAGGAGCTATGTTCAAGCGCGTTCTTCATGGCACAACTTGGCCCGAGAGGAGTTCTACATACGACCGGGGGAAAATGTGCTCTGCAGGAACAATTACATGTTACTCGCTGGGCTTTCTCGCGAATTCTTCGTTCTGGGCCTACAGCAACCGTTAAAATGGGATACTAGCCACAAATGATGAAGTGCCATTGGAGATGAGAGGTTTCACGGCGTGTGTGGTTGATTAGAACTCGCTGCACTTAATCTTTACCTGTGGAGGTGTATGTGTCTCCCGAGCTCGCACTTCGCTGACACACTCTTCCTTTTTTAGGTTATCGATCCTCGTTACACTCGGTCGAAGGATAGAAAGATATTTCATTAGTCTACATAATAAATTTGCCTCAGCGAGGTTGACACAAAAATGGCATCTGGTATCGCGGAGTTCATGGCTGCTGAGACAGAACCAGATAAATCGGCAGTGGTCGAGCGCATGGTAGCTAGTAGGGCTCTATGTCCCGACTCATTTCTCAGGACGGGAGCTGAAACTCGTGTTTGCTAGATCCTCAAGTCATTACGGGCATTATCACAGATCTTGGTCCGTATATCGACGGTGAAGCTTCAATGGTTGATTGCCAAAAAGGTAATCCTTTTGACCGTGTGTTAGGTCCCAACTCTGACCTTCTCTAGGCCTAGAATTTCTATTGCTCGTTTTGCAGAGGGTAGATCCTGAGCAAATTTCCAGACATGACTGTGAGTTTTAGCTCTAGTTCTTGCCTCTGTATATAATAACGTCTTGGTAGTAAGCGTCTTGGTGGAATACTTAGCAAAACGAATCTCGGAAGCAGAGGACGTGCAAATATACCGAGCTGGCCTTCAAGAAGTTGCTAAATCTTTGATGACTTTGGCACAAATGACCAAGAAATTCCTCAAGACCAATACAACCATCATTTCCAAGGCAGTCTTCCAACTGCCAGAAAAGATGTCACTCCGAGACTTTCCTATTCCTACAAGACTTAGCCTCTTGGAACTTCTCCAATGTCTCTTGGACCTTTATTTACCAGCTCTTAAGCGCTCGATGGGGCCTAAGTTCGTGGACGGTGTGGTTGCGATGGCATCCCTGGAGAAATCCCCTTCCTGTTTGGCAATTCTCTTTAAGCTATTCGAGAAACTTGGTCTAGAATGGGATCCAAGTCCAAGTGAATGTGAAGAGATGTTCGGATCATTCTTTCGGTACTTCCCTATCACCGCGAGCTCTGCTACCAACTTACCAGCAAATGATTTGAAATTCCTACTGCAAAATTGTTTTAAGTCGAATGATAATTATGCAGAGTTTGCCATCGACGCTATCTTGGAGAAGTTGGATTCAGATGTCTCAGCGAATGTCAAGGTATGCTAAGTCATCGCCCTTCGGTACATACATGTCCTAATTCATTACTAGAATGATGTATTCGATGCATTAGGAGGCTGTATTGACATATACTCCGTACCTGTTGTCTCGCGGTACTCAATAAAAATCTGGGATTCCCTGAAATGGGAGGTCTGGAATGGTGAGAATGAAGATTTCGTCAATCGTGCGCTGGACACTATTGGAGCTATTGCAAAGTCTCTCGGCAAGCAAAGAGTTGACTGGAATGACACTTCGAATGACTGTTCAAAGTTCATCAGTCACGTTGCGAAAGAGTGTAATGAGATCTTTCACGACGACTCCAAAAAGCGATTCATTCTTCGATCGGGCCGTATATTGAGCAAGCTTGTGATCAGTTCACCCTACGGCTCAACTTTGGTCACACGAATCTGCCTACCAGGCTTGATCACTCTTTCGCAAGCACTGACAACATTGTCGGAGAAGACAAGCTTTATCGAACTTATGAACTTGATTCTCGAAGCGCAATTCGAGTGCGGGAAATCGGAGTACGTGGCACTGCAACAAGACCTGCCGCCTGAGGATGTAGAATACAGATCACGTTGTCTTACTGAAATGGATGACTCCTTTGGAAACTTCCGTGAAGGGCTAGTTGAAATTTACTTTGGATCCATGTCCGATAAATCTTCCGATGTTCCTCTACGAAAACTCACGATCAAAGGCCTGACTTTCCTAGCGCGGATGATCACATTTTCAAATCAGGAACCGCTGCTGAGCGAATTTGAACGGGGAACTGTCCTTTCGAAGCTCAATGAAACAGCACTGGACTTCAATCAGGCTACCGAGCTTCGAGAGGTGTCCGTAACATGCCTGGGATCCATATCAGTCGAAGATCCTCAGGCCTTTATCCAGTTCACGCTTTCAAATTTTATGTCAATGTTCCCAGATGCCTTGGACTTCAAGGCGGGAGCTGAGTCTGGTCTATCGAGAGCCATTTGGCTCTTGGATTCCCTCATTGATATTACTTGTACGTCGACTTGCAAGGCCGAGCTTTCGAAACCAATACCCAATGTAAAGACACATTGGAAATTTAGGTTATTCGATGCTATGCAAGCGGAATTGATAGAAAAATTGGTAGAATCCATCTCCAAGCACTCAAAACAGCAGCCCTATCAAATGGTTGTCCTTGCTGGCATTTATCGTGCTTTAGAAACTTTTGACAAAGCACTTCTGGATGACGAGAGGTTGGGAAATAAATGGGAGAGTCCAGACCCAACCGTCCACCCATACGCTTGGATTGTCACCAATCTCTTTAGGAGGTGCATTGCCCTTTTCCAACACCAAGAGGGGCCGTTGAAGCCGAGTTGGTATGTCGGGATCGATGATGTTGTGGATGGTGAGATTTTGGATGACGCTTTTGTATCACTGGTTGGTACAATCGCAACCTACGTGCTACGAAGTCATACCACCTCAGATAAGAACAACTTTCTGCTCAAAGCTAATGATGAGCACCCTGAAGAGCCAAGTCGGATTTGGACTCTTTTTAACTTCGGAGCACACACAAGATCAGGGCTTGCTGTTTCTCAACAACATCTCCGGGGTGGGCCATCCAGAAAATGCTCCAGCATTATTCTCTCCACTGCTCTGGTAGCTGGCTTGCGCAAAGACGTATGTAACTCATGTCTTCCTATGACCACATTTGTTAACTCTTCTATAGGATCGTGAGAGAATGAAGATACAGGTTCACGAGACCGCGAAGTCGATGATTCTTAATGTTATCGATACAGGAACTAAATGCTCAAGGGAAGCTCGTACCAGCATGTTACAGATGATGCAACTCCTCGTAAATAAGTTTGGTGCCGATCGTATAAAGTTTGAGGATGGCAAATATCTGCATGATATTATGATCGAACTGGTAAAGACAGCACCATCGCCTCGGGTATATCAGACACTAGCATACTTCTCCGCAGCTGCATTGGCCGCTTACGAGCCCTGTTGTACAGAGCTTATCACTTTGATGATGGAGCGTATCTCAGATCCGAAATATGGCCGAAAGATCGCGCAGAGTTTCTCCATCTTGTTGGCTCCATCGCCAGTCATGAACGAGGCGAATTTCTGCACTCTTCGGCCCTTGCGATTCGGGAGACTGTACAGCTTGACGGTAGATTACCTTGTCAATGCGTGGCGCTCAACCCACGATAAGGCGATAAAGGAAAGCTGTCTCATAGCCCTCGGAAGCGTTCTTCGATACATGCCAGCCAAGAACCTGCAAGAGAATGCTATACAGATTTTCCCCGTCGTGCTGGCTGGTACTGACGTAGCAGATAATTCCGCGAAAGAAGCCTGCATCAATATCATGATAGTTCTCATGCCAGGAAATCCTTCCTTGGTTGAAGAATATCTCGATTCGGTAATCAATCGCATGACAGACCGTACGCACAACACTTATGACTCCCCCTCAGATGCTACCGTGGAGGGACGTTGTAAAGCTCTAGAGGTTCTCGCAATACTGCCCAGCATCGTGAGGACGGAGCTTCTCCTCAAGCGAAGGAATAAAGTCATGGGCGAGCTTGATGTAGCACTAGATGATTGTTCTCGGGAGGTTAGGGTTAGAGCTGATAAATGTAAGATGATCTGGTTCAATCTCGTCACGATTGAAGCATGATTTCTGGGGGGTATCGGGAGTCGTATCATTGCATTCTGGTTTGTAACGTGTGTGTTTGGGCCTCGCTATCGGGCGGTTGTCGGGATTTGTAGCAAGCATACGGAAGAAGTTTGGACCTTAAAAATCTTATATCTTATGCATGGCATAGACAGATGAATATAGATGACATCTCATTATGATTTCTTGCGAGCGTCAAGGCTGAATGTCTATTTTCTTCATGCGTCATAATTGTAGAAGTTGAAGTCTGTCATTACCGCATCCCAAGAGCTTGCCAGGGAAAGTGAGGGTGCAGATACTGGAGGTGATTATGTATATACGGTTTATATTAGTAGTTGTGAAATGGGCTGGCTCAAAATTATTCTGTGTTCGTTTCCGTTGACGACCAGGATAGTGGGTATGAAGAGACGTCACTTGTATGGCATCACTTAGAGCTTGGGTATTCACAAGAGAAGGCAATTGGGGAAAACGAGGATTGAAAGGCTTTAATAGAGATGGTTCATATCGTAAAGAGTGTCTAACCGCAGTATTAAATTGTATGGAGGAATATTCAAAAAATAATAGAACCCTTACAGATTCCAGAAGAGGTAATCTTACAAATCTACCTACCACCACACCAAGGCAATTCGGCGAGCGCCTCCGATCCTGCTTTTATGATACGATAAATAATAAACTGCACCCAGTACCAGACCGCCATGAAATACAGAATCGCCATCACTCTTGTAATCTGCCTCCCCGTCTCATTATACCCCATACAACGTCTAAACTGGCGTCCGCACCACTTCAAGACAGGAAGAAAGGACGAAAAGATCCAGCATAAAATGATACTTACCCACCGCACGATAAACTCGTGGCTAGTCTCAAACGAATGAGGCGGCAAGGCTGGCACATAGGGATGGAACGTCGACTTCAGGTCCGGACGTGTCCATTCTTCAAACTCGGGGTCGGGGCGTAGACGCGCGATTTCTTCGTGCTCGAGATGTCCGTGTTCCCGGAACGGGTGCAGCATGTCGGGTTGCCGGCCTTGTGCGCGTTGACGGTAGGCGAGGTAGAGGCCATAAGCGGTGGGACGGACGAGGGGGGTGTTGTTGGAGGTGCAGCAGGGTTTGCATTCGGTGTAGGGGTGGTCCATTTTTGAGGATGGTGGGAGGTTACGTAGATGGAGATGGTTTCGTTTGTTTTGATTGGTTGTTGGAGAGATGGATAGTTTCGAGGGATCTGGTATGCTTTAGCTAAGGTATGGATTGTGGACTTACCTGTTTTGTTGGTACTTCTTACTTGTGTTGTCACCACTAGGGTATTCGATTAGGGAGTATTTTGAGAGAGGTTTGAGGTTGTTGATGATATACGAGATCGATATGGCTAGTGGAGTAGAGTGAGATGTTCAATGGGAGAATATTGGCAGTTATATAGATTGTAGTTTCTTTGAACCACAAGAACAAGGAGACTGAGGCCAACAAACGCTGCTTTGTACCTCAGATAAACATGTCTCTCTAGATAAAAGCCATTGTATGTCTATTCCCTTTGTATGTTTGAAAGTAGTCTGTAAACAAACGGCAAAGCTCCTTTGTCCGCTCTTCTTGCAACAACTCAAATTAGCATGAACAATGCTAATACCACCCCATAACGCCCGCAAAATTCACATCATATGCCGAATCATACAAGTTCCTACCCACAACCATTCAGAAAGGAACTCAGCTCAGGAAGCTGCAGGGTATTTTCTCATCTCTTCATTCATCCCACATGCCCAGTGACTTTGTACCAAATATTCTCTCACGATGTGTACGGCCATATTCACTTCCTGTCCCGGTCGAGGCTGTCGTAACGAGACGGCTGGTCCGCGTCTGAGCCCCTGCAGCAGAAGACCCGGCGCCTTTCCCAGCGCCACGCCCTGTGTTCCCGCCCGAGAGTACGTCGTGTCAACTAGTTCGTGTGCGCAATGTCCTAAACGATCCGCTGAACGGTCCCAGGAACGCTGTAGAAACAAGATTTTGGCGCGCTGTCTTACACTGTCAGGATACAAGTCGGATACAAAGGAAGAAGAGGAAGTCGATGACGAGCTGCAACTTTCACCACCGAAGAACTCGGAAGGTCTTCCAGGTGGAGACATCCGCGTCCGAGGAGAGAGGAGGAACAGTTCTCAGCGTCAGGAATTAGAGCTCTTCTTTGACCACGATGTTGTTAGCCGGAAGGTCAATACGCACGAGTGTGGGCCGATGGATAATGATAACGGGACGCTGCCACGCCAGATGTCAATACCACCACCACCGGAGTCTTTGATAGCTGGAGCAGGAAGAAGAGCATCGAGTCAGCCGCCAGGAAAAAGAATCTCAAACGAGGTCCCACCACTCCAGCAAACTACACCACTCCGCACAAAGCGGCAGGGATTTTGCGGTCCTCCACGAAGCAAACGATCAACGTCGCTCCCCGAAGAATTCCGTCAAAACTTCCCAGACTCCCCCGCTACCCCATCACGACCGAAATCGTTCCCACCCATGGTCCGCGATCGTGTCCCACCCATGCCAGCCCATCCAGCCACAGAATACCTTCTCCCCGGGCCTGCGCCCCAAGACTGGGAGTTCGACTCGGTGCCATACATCCAGATCCCTGGGCACTATGCATTTCGCCGGA
Source organism: Clarireedia sp. CPB17 (assembly GCA_002242865.1). Classification (NCBI taxonomy): domain Eukaryota; kingdom Fungi; phylum Ascomycota; class Leotiomycetes; order Helotiales; family Rutstroemiaceae; genus Clarireedia; species Clarireedia sp. CPB17. Next base: position 9,954 of record LLKJ01003506.1, read on the forward strand.
ATCCAGAAGCAGCGGTCGAATCAGCTCCGTTGCAAACGGAGAACTTGTCTCGCGCGGATCTGCCAACTTCGGATGATACAAATTGGCCGCTGAGACCGGAACCCCAGCGGATACGGAATCGCGCGGGTTCTACGCGGCTTCGTGCGCAAATATCCGCGTCGGTGAAAGTAGAAGCGCAACCAGCGCAGGGGCAATTCAACGGTGGGAATGCTGGAAGAAGAAAGAAAAGGCCAGACAGCGGTGTAGCGCCGCGCTTAATGGACCTTGGGTATCCTGTAAATGTGTCGACTGCGACACTGGAGATCAGAGTCGGAACGAACGGGGAAACTTGCAAGCTTAGCATACGAACAGGACACGGTGGAATAAAGGACGAGTGTTGTGCTCCATTAAGGTCGATTGAGAGTATGTATATGAATATGCGTTATGATGAATGGATAACGAAATAACGAAGTAATGACGAACAAACGAACCGGATGGAGCAGACGGAGATATAAGCTGGATTTATGTCTTTTCTTTCTTCTTTTCTTTCTTCTTTCTGGGGAGTAAGATGGTTAATCATTGTATAAGTAGGCTCGGGCCTTGAAATGTAAAACTAGGTATGTTTATCTTTAAACTATGAATAATAATAACAGTTCACGTCAACATCATTTTCTATTATCACAAATTGTGTCTCTTGTAGTGAAAAAACGCCATGCTCCCTCCCTCCGTATGTCCATGTGATATCATTGTTTCTTTGCCGCATCGATCTGTAAAGGAACGGCATTTGCAGTCCTCAACCATTCACCGTTAAATGCATTGATAAGCCAGTAATTGAGTTCTATGTGTTGTTAGCATTGGTGGAAACAGAAATTAGAAAGGCAATCAACTCACTGTCATAAACGATCCTATTCGCATTATGGAAGTAGATACTGTGGTCGCTGTCTGGGAAAACGTGAACATCGTAATTCTCCACACCAGCAAGATCGAGCTTGTCCAGTAAAGTAAGAGTGTTTTGCATGTGAACATTGTCATCAGCCACACCGTGCATAACCAAGAATCGAACATTCTTTCCGAGCGCTTTCACGTCCGCGATACTCGTGTTGTCATATCCGCTGGGGTTGTGTTGAGGTGTGTGCATATATCGTTCAGTGTAGATAGAATCATAGAACCGCCAATCAGTAACCGGTGCAACGGCCATGCCATAAGAGAAGGTCTTTCCAGCGTCCTGTTCGAGAGTTTTGAGCGTCATAAAGCCACCGTATGACCATCCCCAAATGGCGATTCTTGATGCATCGACGTATTTCTTGGCAGCCCAGATCTTAGCCGTCTCGATTTGATCGCGAGATTCGTAGTACCCAATGTTACCACGGATAATAGTACGGGCTTCGCGTCCAATGTAACCAGTACCACGGCCATCAACGGTGACAACAATGTAGCCAAGATTCGACGCGATGTATGATTGGAAATCTACTTTGAATCCCTTGTCGACAGTCTGGGATCCTGGGCCACCGTAGAGATAGAAGAGCACTGGGTACTTCTTCTTCTCATTGAAATGAGGTGGTCGGCGTTCAACCACATTCAAGTCATAACCATCAATGTTGACAGTAGAGTAGATTAGGATAGGTAACTCGTGTTTCTTAGCCATCTCAGCAAGACCTTTGTTTTCTTCAATAGTGTCCTCATATTTTCTGTCCGTGCTAGGAGTGCTGATGACCTTCTGCCAAGGAATATTTGGCCCAGCGTAGCTCAGCAGCACATATCCAGCACCGCTAGAAAATGAAGCTCTATAATATCCCTCCGCAGATGTGTCTGTGAGAGGCTTCATGTCTGTACCATCAAGTTTGACACTGTAGACATGTCTTTGAATCGATGACTCCTTGGTAGCAACGAAATACACGAGGTTCTTCTTGAGATCTACTGCAGATGGAGAGTGAACGACTTCCCAATCTCCAGACGTGAGGAGGATAGGCTCTGAATTATCAAGCGGCGTGAAATATCCCAGGTGATCATTGTTTTTATGAATAACTGTATCGATATAACCATCGTGCGGCCGTCCATTTCCAGGGTCGGCAGGAATGTACCGGGTATCTTCAGAGACTTCAAACCACCCTCCATCAAGCTTTTGAACATCGGTAGTTCGCACAGTCTTGCCGCTACGGGCTTCAACATCGATGAGAACAACTCTTAAAATGTCGCTTTCTCTGTTGGTTTCGCGGATGAGAACTTTGCCTGTCTTGCCAGCCCAGACTACTTCTGTAATGAGAAGATCCTTGGGCTCAAACCCACCGGCAATCTTGACCTCAAACACATCGCCTTTCTCGATGTCGTAGAATTGTAAATCCACAATCGGGTTAGGAGCGCCAGCCTTTGGATACTTGATCTCTCTAACTTCTGGGTAGTTCTCTTCTCCTGGTAAGGGATCTTTGCCACTCGGTCTTGAAACAAAGTACTGGATGGGATACTCTGGGACTTCAGATTCATTTGTTCGAAGGAATGCGATATATTTGCCGCTCTCGTCCCACCATGTCGCACTGGCTCCAGCAAATACTTCTTCTTCGTATACCCAATCCGGTACACCGTAGAATAGATTTGCTCCACCATCCTTGGTGATTTGAATAACGGTGGGCGAAGACAACTTCCTCAAGAACATGTTATTATCTCTTGTGAAAACAATAGCGTCGCTTTGCGGACTCCAGCTAGCCAGCTGTACTCGTCCGTCTAAATCTGTAGGATCCAAAGGCTCGGCGTTTTGGCTCTCGACATCGAATATCCAATACCTGGCATAGAATGAATGTCTCCAATTCGATTGGACATCTGTTGCGATGAGAACCTTTTTCAGATCTTTGCTCGGGTAAACTTTGCTTGGGAGCAACACTCTGCCTCCGACGTTGAATACACTCTCCTTCATCAAAGTCTTTGTATCCATCGTTCCCACTTCATTCGCTCCCCTTGATCTGATGTCTTCTACAACCAAATAATCTTTTGTTCCGCTGCCGCCTTGCTCCAGCAATAGCCCGTCTTCGCCATTGGCGCCTTCAATCCAACTGATGTCGTGTGTCGCTGCTCTCCATTGACCGGAGAATATTTCATCCATCGTGACCTTCTTCCCATTTCCCCTCGACATTGTCGCCTGCGGATCATGAGGAGACTCAGATGAATGCTTGTATGCTTGTTTCCCGAGAAAAATGAATAGCGCCAATATCCAAAAGCCAATGAAGACTCCGCCGATAATCCAGATCAACCTCCGAAGCTTCTTTTCTACCGCCTTGACATTCGTCCCCTTAGATATAAAAGGTCCATCTTCTAAATCGTAATCCTTCTCGTCGTCCTCATCGTCTTCATGCAGTCGCGCATGCTCATTGTCCGCGTATGCCATCTCCCCTCGAGGGGGAAACTTCGGTGTCACCATCGTCGATTTCTCTGTCCCATTTGCAGCTACGCGTTCGCCGATGCGATCGAACACCAAACTTGTAGTAGATGCGGAAGAAGCTGAAGAATCGGATGATTGGCGTGAAGAGTTCTCCGACCCTGATGGCAGGAGTTGCTCGGCTTCTGCTGTGGGCCCAGCCATATCTGAGGGTATGAAGGTTTCACGGGGTCAGAAGCTTAGGGAGCCAAGAAGGACATATAATAGGATTGGCTCAATGTACACCGTGCATTACTTCAAAACAAAACAAAACCTGATGAAAAGCGAGAGACCATTGAAGGCAATTGAAATAGAAGGAAGAATTCTGGAATGAATCTCCAATCGTTTATTGGGGAAGGTTTTGGGACGGCGATCTATGGTCAGTCAGCTTTGTTGTCGATCCAAAGAGGAATAGCGTTGTCTAGCGCGGGATGTGCTGACAGCGATGGCTTTATCTTCTCTGAGTTAATAAACAATATGCAGCATCTTCAGTCTATCTAACTATTGAACCGACGCTATTATTTCATACACTCAGTCCTCATGTGGATGTTATTTTGGTAGATGGCAAAGAGGTATGCCATCAAGCTTGCTGAGCTCTATCGATAAAACTATCAATACTTTTGACAACCTGACACTTTAGACAGAGGTCGTTAACATCTCTACTCGCCAAACCATACTATAGCTTGGTAATCCAGGTGTTCGTGTATCCTTGATCCGGGGAAATTATGCATGTAATTCTGCTAAGAATAGGTACTCAATGATATATATGCATGGAGCTTCAGGTGCCTACATCGCAGGCGGGATATTGACCCGGTTTGGACGTTCAGCTCCAGCTCCAGCTCCAGCTCCAGCCCCCGCTCCAAACCATAAACGACTAGAAACTATTTGTGCAGAGAGGATATTCTGTTTGGCTTTATTAAGCTAACTGTCTGCAGTCTACGCACTCGTGGTTATTCTTTACACCTCGGCAAAGAACCGAACAAACAGTGTCGACTTTTGCTGGGAGTGGAAGTTCCTACACACGACAAGCCTCGATAGTGACTTAGCCGTGATAGAGTGTGCAAGGCCAGTTGGATTTCGGGCTGCTAGGCTGCACTGTCTTACGCTTCATAAATCATATCACGACGCAGAAGCACAATCAGCCAACAAACTCGTACTGTCGAGCACTCATCAATCATTTAGACCAATCTTTGCAACCAATATGCAGAACTTTATAAATAGTGGATAATCTAGCGGATGATGATGAACCCTCTGATTAATCTAATTCTACAAATCTCCAACGCCCCACTCATGGCAGCTCCGGATATTTCCCGTTTCGTCCGTCTATGACATTTATGAGTAAAATTGTTCCCCTACGCCGTCCCCGAAACCCACAAAGAGGTAGCTCCTCCATTTTGTGACACTAATAGCTGCCAATCTCTCTCCCATCAAGTACGCCGAACCACTCTCCCACGTCATTTGCTATGTATCATGAAATTCCTCAGACTGTCCCAGTGATCACTCTGAACATAGATATAGTCCATACTGCTTCTCAGCCCACTCTGGACGGTTTCAGGATGCCATCTGAACAACCACATGACACTTCCCCAACTTAGCGCCGCAAACACCGGCCAGGCGTCGCGGGATATTCGGTCGGCGAGTCCTTGACTTCGGATAATGCCCGAGGAAGGTTTGACGGCTAGTTGTGCTAATGCGAGACAGACTCTTGCGAATACTATGTGGCACAAGAGATATTAGTGGACCTTAAATCAATGACGACGTATGAGAGGATGAAAGGACCAATGCATACCGAAAATCACAATCTGCTTGCTAATACTACTGACATGCCCCTTTTTCGACCGTCTCCCGAATACCACGTATCCGCCTAATAGCCCAGCAAAGAAGGTATCCCATTTTCCCTCCTGTCCCCTGTTACTACCCGAGTACTTCAGCGCCAACATCGTCGTCTTGTATATCGTCGCATATTTCGCTAGGTTTTGGGCATGTGTTTTCGTCGCGCGGAATATGAGGCCGAGCTTTTCGCGGAGCGTGCCGGATCGAAAGAGAAATATCATACTACATATGCCGCATTAGCTGCTGCTGGTCTGGGAGAGATAGGAGGAAAACTTACACCAGCGCATGTGGAAATCGCACTTTGGCTCCATAGACTGCGCCGCTGCGCGCGCCTTTGAGGATTGCAAGAAATTCGGCATTTTTAGGATCGAGAATGAATTGTTCGACAGCTGTCTATGCCAATTCGTGAGTATAGAGCGAAATTTGCAGTAGAAAGGACAGAGATATACCTTAATGACAGCCAGTCTTCCCTCCATTTCGCCGGCTTAAGGAAATGAACCTCGGCACGTTGCTGCGTTCCGCGCAATGTTCTCCAAAGAGCAGATAATGTTCAATCCTATGTCCTCTTTGTCATCTGTTGGCGACTGGTTCCTCCTGTTAATTGCTCAAATTCAAATATACAAAATTGAGGAGAATAATAAAGATGTAGTTGTTAGGAATGAAGCTCGGCATTCGCACATGAATTCGGGTATTCTTCAATAACCTACTACCCCACAGACTAAGCTAACCCCTGTAGTGTGGCTTGCCTTCACGCATTTTGCATGTGAAGCTATGGAAATCTGGGCAGTTATGCCTTAGGCAGGTAGTATCTCTTTGCCTCAAAGAATCGGCCGCTAGTGCTTTTATCGATTATGGGGGTCGCAAAAAAAAAGTTTCGAATTTATGGAAGGCTTTTGGCGATAACTTCAATCCACTATCAACCTCATAATCACTCCGTAACATCAACCACCATGTTGCGACAAATGTAAGTACCTATCAATTGTATACATACTATACCATCATTCACTAAACTGACACTCAAATTCAGAAAACCCCGCAATGCGCGCAGCAAAAGAGCGCTCACCAAACGTGCTCCCAAACCCGTCGAAAACCCCAAAACCGCCCTCTTCCTCCGCTACACCACCTGTTCCCAAGTAACCCAAGACTGTCTCACCGACCTGCATACCCTCCACCTACCACTTGCCAAAAAGTTCACCAAAAAGAATGACATCCACCCATTCGACGATCCCGCCTCTCTCGAATTCTTCGCCGAGAAGAACGACGCCTCGATAATGGTATTCGGATCTTCGAACAAGAAGCGCCCGCATGCCATCACATTCATACGCATGTTCAACTACAAGGTCCTGGATATGTTAGAACTGTATCTGGACGCGGATAGTTTCCGGACATTGGCGCAGTTCAAGAATACGAAGTGTGCGGTGGGATTGAAGCCCATGATTGTGTTTTCGGGGACGCCGTTTGAGAACCCGGTGCAGGATGAATATACGTTGGCAAAGTCTATGTTCTTGGATTTCTTCAAGGGCGAGCCGGCGGATAAGGTGGATGTGGAGGGCTTGCAGTATATTGTAAGTATCTCCGCAAGGGATAGTGTGGATGGGGAGGAGGAGAAGCCGAAGATTCACTTAAGGGTTTATTTGATAAGGACGAAGAAGAGTGGTCAGAAGTTACCAAGAGTAGAGGTTGAGGAAATGGGGCCAAGAATGGATTTCAGAGTTGGGAGAGTTAAGGAGAGTGATGAGGCGATCATGAAAGAGGCATTGAAGAGGACCAAGGGCAGTGCAGAGAGGCCGAAGAAGAACATTAGCACAGATATCATGGGTGATAAGATTGGAAGGATACACTTGGGCAAGCAGGATCTCAAGGAGCTACAGACGAGGAAGATGAAGGGTCTGAAGAGGAGCAGAGATGTGGTTGACGATGATGCGGGTGAGGATCTTACTATGATCAGTGAGGACGAGCCTGCGAAGAAAACAAAGAAGGCATGATAAGTAATAACTCTGTATTTGCTGGAAGATATCGGGAGTTTGGAGTTGGGGCAAGAAAATTGTTCTTAACAGGAGGCTTCCTCAGGTCCATGCTGGACGGCATATGAGTTGAAGCTTTGAAATCTGTGTAGCATAACTTCAATTTGTTATTCCTGAATATCACTGAGGTCGCAAGGAACTTGTGTTGGTCGCCTAGCTCTTCAAGTCACTATTGAGCAAACAAGCTGGTTTTCAAAAGCTTTCTACATCGACATAAAAACAATGCCAAAGTGAGTGACTGACCTCGTGGTGAGATTATATAGCAAAGTGTATATCTAATATATGGACAACTCAGGGAACGCAGCTGCTTAGCCATTGCTCGGCGCCTTGCTAATATAGTATATATTTTCCCCAACACCTGCCAATGTGCAATAAGATCGCCATCCACACATCTGTAGTACTAATCAGTACTTAAAAGGTCTGTAGAGCAAGCCGCCATGATTAAATAATACAGAAGTCCCATTGCTTTAGTGTCTTGCACTTCTCCTTGGGAGTCAAGTCGTGACGATGAAACAAGGTACAAAAAGTGCCATGACGTATTTCCTCGAAATATTCGGTAGCATTTTTAGCTTTTTGTGTTGACGTGCATCTTAGAAGCTCAACAGCCAAGCTGTGCGTAAATTCGGGGCACAGATAAGCTTTGTAAGATTCTAACATCTTGGGCGACCAGTTGCGTATGGCGAAAATCACAAGGAACAAGCGCAACAAGCTAGTTTCGGAGGTCTCCTTGCAAGCATAATTCATGATTTGCCATCCGTACCCCTGCCTCCTGGCATAGGAGTCTCCAAGAGCATCAATAACATCGTTCTGTAGCGAGGGCATCTGATACTTGTCCCCGAGAACATAGATCTTTAGAAGTAGGCCGATACTACTATCGAGGGGAGTCAGATCAGAGGTGAATCTGAGCGCCGGAACACGAATCATATCCTCATAAACCCAGTTTAGTAGAATCTTAACCACCTTCGGGTCGTCTTCAGGCAAGGTGACAACGCATTCATTCGTCTTTTGCCATTCGGGCTTGCTAGCGGCACAAAGCATATTTTTATGAACGATAAGTTTTGTGGCATTCTTGCCCACAAGAAGAGTAACAACTTCGCCGAATGATCTTCGAAATGTCAATAGTGATAATCGGAATAGGGCTTATGAGAGCCAGATCTAGACTTACGTTATGAGTCGTTCTTTCTTATGGGGACGCATGTCTATTTCCTCTGCCTTCCGTTTAACAGAAGCTTTGGCCTTGTCGTCCGCACGTTTAACACGGCTCCCGCCCGCACTGACGATATCCAGCTCCGGAAGTTTTGCCCGCCAAGATTTATCTAGAAGCGAAATACTGTTGTCAACCTCTACTTCTTCATCAGAGCTAAGGCTGATTGGTCTTTCGACGACCTTTGATCTCTGTCAGTCATTGGCCTTGCACCACGTTAAGAGCATCCTATACGTACCTTGCCCGCAGTTTTGAACAACCCCTCTCCTTCTTTCTCAGCTTCTTGGATTAGAATACGGTGAAAATCATTTCCCAACTCAGGGGAGTGTGGACGGGGCGTATCCGGACGAGGAGAAGTTGGCCGACCAAAGATTGAACGACCAGCTGATTGCTTACGCGGCGCACGAGGTACATCAGCGTTCACCGTAGTTGTAGGAGGCATTGTGAAGATGGACAAGCTGGAACTGACACAGTTTGTGAAAAGTGAAAGTATATGTTGAGATAGATGAGAGAAGTTTAAAGATGGCTTGGGAAGTGATGAAAGATGAATGATGAAGATGAAATTGCCAGAGAAGAAGTATTTTGAATAGTAGAATTGGAAGACACTTCAAGTGGTGTAAGCGAGGATGAATATGGAAGGCACGGGAACTTGGTTATTATACCATCCGTGACGACCTTCCGCCTGAGATCTCATTAATGATAGAGTGACAGTATGATGGTATATAAAGCATAACTTAAACCCATATTTCGAACCCCTCGTTGGAACTATACATGTAGCTTTGCTGCCTTTTCCAATTATGTGTGAGTATAGGATACACGCACTATGTACGGGCAGTCCTGCCGACTTCGACAAATGTTTTCTATTCAATATGACCACTCTTCTACTTTCTTCATCTACACCTTAACAGTCTGCAACAGTCTCTCCTCTACACCCTCTAGGGTGCTCTTATGAGCCAATACCGCCAGATTCTCAGCTTCACCTTGGAATTGCTTATCAGGATCAACACCAGGTCCGAACATACTTGCACCAGCACCAGGACCCATCTGGCCCATCTGCTGAGCCATCTGACTTGCAGCTAAATCTAGTCAGCATACCACCCCGGAGGACACACAGAGGGATAAACTTACCATTGTCGCTACCCAGAAGATAATTGAAGACCGACTGCAACCCAAAGATACACAGCACATACCACGAAATAGACGACATCCATTGGGGATCCATATCTTTCGTAGCCACGCCAGCTTGTAACATACTCTTAAACTTAATCGTCAAAGGAAACGGCAATCGAACTGCATCCCGCATTAGCACCCCACTCCCCACGGCACACAACATAAAGATACAACTCACTAATAACAAAACCACTAAAGAACGCATTAATCCACCCCATAATCAAAGTCTGCGGGATAATCATCGCCATATTCCCCTTCATCATACCCATCATACCCTCCATAGCAGCAGGGTCTGTCATAGGATTCGGCGCCGCCTGACCTTTTTTCTCAGGATCCTTCAAGAACTTCCCTTCTTCGTACGCCTGCACGAGATAGTCTTTGCGGATCTGGAACGCTTGTGGGGTGAGGACGTGTGCGTTGGAGCGGAGGTTGACGCCCCGGAGGAGAGAGCGCTGCTCGCGGATTGCGGGGAGTTCTTGCTTTTTGGGCGTCGTGGCCATGAGGACGGTGGCGTAATGCCGGAGGACACCAGTTAGGATCTGGAGGGAGGTTAGATTAGTTACATTGAAGGAAGGGTGAGCTAGGTACCATGACGACAGTGATGGGTATGAGGATCCAGTAGCTATGTTTCTGTCAGTTCAACCCTCATCAACGAGCAATGGCTTCAGCTCACAATAACTGGGGATCCCGATGGATCGTCTGCACAGGTACTTGTGCCATCTTTGCGATAAATCTAAAGCTATACCGACGTTGCGAGGTGTAGAGGAGGGGTTGTCGCAAAGGTGGAATAAATTCAACAGAGGTCGTTGCTTACAGTACACCAAATGTGGCTTTCTACGCTAAATTCGGTTCGTTCCGAGAGCTTCATCAAGACACGTTCGCCTTGACTACTTACATGCTAGGTACATATTATGCGATCTGTCGCAACACTTTCAATTCCTACCAATTTCCTTTGAGCAGGAAGAAAAGATATCAATCATGGCCGTCGAAAGAATATCCGTTCATTCATTACCTGGTAAATATATATATATCCAATTATCTCAGTTAACCCACAAGCTAATCCACACCCCAGACCTCAAAAACACCACCGACGACGCCCTCCCTACCTACCTCAACTCCCTCAAATTCACCCAATCGCACACCCTCTCCGACACGCGTCTCGCCATCGGCTACACCTCCTTCCTCGTCTGCGCCGCCTGTTTCGCCTGGGACTACACCTACGGCTTCGACGCAACCAAATCGTACACCGCGATCGCCGTGCTCATCTACTTCGTCCTGAACTCCCTCCTCACCTTCTGGATCTTCTACATCGAGAAGGGGATAATCTACATCGGGAGCACCCCCGACAAAAAACACATCATCGAGATCTCCACCAAGACGAAAAAACACGCACCGATATATAATCTGAGTTTTAAGATCTATGATGCCAACAAAGGAAGAAGCGGGACGCCGGCAGAGGAGCGTACGCTGCGGAAGCCGTTTCGGGAGTGGTTTGATGAGAAGGGGCATTTTGTGACGCAGCCGTTTCAGGAGATGGTGGCGAGTAGTATTGCGGTGGTGGGGGCGGTGGATCAGAAGAGGGTGGTGAGGAAGGAGAAGGATGTTGAGGAGGAGGGGAAGCCGGCGCAGAGTGCGGATGAGAAGTGGGAGGCGTTTTTGAGGGAGAGTAGTGATATGGGAGGGGTGGAGAGTTCGGGGGCGGATGCGAAGGGGAATGCGGCGAAGAAGAGGGGTAAGAAGGCTTGAGAGAGGGGTTGGGNNATAGAGAGGGGTTGGGGAGTAGGGATGGAGTGGGGAGTAGAGATAGAGTGGGAAGTAGAGATGGGAATGGAGGGGATGGGTTGGGAAGCAGAGATGGGAGAGATGAGTCGGCTGTTGTGGATGATGATGATACGAGGAGTGTAAGGAAGCCGAGGAGCTTGTTGGGGAAGAGACTATCTTGATTCTTTTCTCCTATAGTTTTGTTGCTTTTTATTAAAATTTCCTTTGTTTTTGAGTCGATTTGTTCGCTTCTTGGTTGTCTTCATCTCTCGTTATCTTATAACATTTAGGGAAAGCAGCAGAGATAGAAGACAAGGGATAAGAAACGTAACATAACATATACGTATGCATTGCGAAGGCGTTTCTAGAACGTCATCGACTAGGGGGTTTTCTTTCTCGGGAGCGTTCCGGGTGGTGGTCGGCTGGGACGGAAAGGCTTGGGGGGGATATTGGATTCTGGGTATATATTGCAATTACAGAGAGATGGCGAGGGATGGATCGAGGGAGGGGAGGGCATGGAAAGGGTAAAAGTTATAATCAGATAGATGGTACGGAATCGACGATGTTTTGGGATGGGGAATGGGGAAGGGGAAAGGACAGGTGAAGGCGAATGTAATATAGACAGGATGCAAAAAACGGATACAGATACAGATACAGAAATGGACACATATACTTATAACATATATACTCGATAATTGGAGCATTCCACAAGTGGACAGGTTACATGCATGAATCTTTGTGGACATGTATATAATTACAGTCATTTTCAATGAGGTAGGGGCTCTGTTCAACTCAGACCGCAAATTTAAATAGTATTATATATTGCTAATGTTCTATGAATCATGATGATCAGTTCCATCGAAAAATTCCATTGCAGCCGCACAAAGAGCCTGAGGTCCAACTATCAAAGTAGGCATAGGAACAGGAGCAAAAAACGGTGAATGATTTCCAGGAATGTATGTTCCATTCTTAACATGATCGTCCCAAACATCTGGATCCACCCCTCCGATCACCCAGTAGACACTTGGTTTTCCTACCGCCGTAGCCAGAACGGAGAAATCTTCGCTAGCCATGTTTCCGCGATAACTAGGATCGAAATCATCCTTGAAACCCTCCTTGAATGTTTTCATTAATCTATCTGTGCATTCTGGGTCGTTTCTGGTGATGGGAAAACGGGAGATCTGCTCAATTGTCGGTTCCTTCAACGCTCCGCTTGCGTTGGCCTCTGCTTTTACGATGCGTTCCATGGACGTTAAAACTTTGTCTCTCGTCTTTTCGTCCAGAGTCCGGATATTCACCAGCATTGTTGCGTGAGCTGGAATGACGTTTTCTGTTTCCCCGGCTTTGATACTCCCCACCGTGACCACCGCAACCTCGTCTCTGGGATCGATTTCCCGACTTACGATTGTTTGTAGACGTAGAACAACTGATGCAGCCATGACGACCGGATCAATGCTAAGATGGGGCGCGGAACCATGTCCCCCACGCCCAAAAAACGTGATTTTAAAAGAATCCCCAGCACTAAACGCAACTCCATGGCCTAATGCCACCTGCCCAGCCCGAAACGGAACAACATGTTGTCCCAGCACCACATCCGGTATCGGCACCCCAAACGAAGTATACAGCCCATCATCCACCATCGCCTGCGCCCCCTTACTGCTCTCCTCCGCTGGTTGGAACACCAGAACCAGCGTTCCAGACCAGGTGTCCCGCACTGCGAGGAGATGATCCGCTGCCGCAAGCAGACTTACGATATGGATATCGTGCCCACAAGCATGCATCACGGGTTGCGTCACGCCGTTTATATCGCGCTGCGTCGCTTTACTGGCATATGGTAGATCTGTTTGTTCAAGCACCGGGAGACCATCCATATCCGCGCGAAGCAGAACGGTCGTCCCGGGGCCGTTCTCTAATACGGCTGCGATTCCGTACCCGCCGATTTTCTCGTGGATGGTGTAGCCATCTGAGGAGCGGAGATGCTGGGCTACGCGGGCGGCGGTGGTGGCTTCTTGGCCGGATAGTTCGGGGTGGGAGTGGAATTCTTTGTAGAGGGTGGAGTATTTCTCGGAATCGAAGTTGGGCAGTGCCTTGCGCTGTTGCGAGGCTTGGTGGGCCATTCTGGAGGAGATAGAGGTTGACAGGGGTGCGCTAGGTCATGAGATGTCTGCTCTGGAAGTAGAGTTTTCAATAGGGAGATCAGGCTTGAGTGGTCGAATGTCTGTCAATATTGGGGCAAGAGAAATGCATGCAACTGCAAGTAAACATCTGCATCGTTGAATCGTCATGCGGGGTCATGAAGCTATCGACTAGCTGCCTGTGATTGGTTGAATTCACAACCGCAGCACTGTGTAAACGGCCCCGCATAGTCATTCCTTTGGCAGCTTGTATATCTTTGTTTAGACATGGTTAGAGCATTGATAGGTCCAATAAAATGATAATCATCAAGTTTTTCTCAAAATTTGGCATGATGTTGTTGCTCAACATGAGGTTACAAGGTCCAAGAAAACACGCTAACCATATGTCGTACGGGGTATCCTCGGTATTACTTGTTTGTGCTCGAACAATGATCAAGCAACGAGTCCTGTGCGGATTTCTATGCGAAATCCTACGCGACGTACTCACCGGCGTCAAATACAAACCAATCGGAGGATTTCTATCCTACCAGCCTGCTCCCGCATTCGCTATCGCCTAATTCCGGGCCCACACTTGCCCCTGGGCTCAGTGCTGATATTCACATCTGAAGTCAGAATTTACTGTCCTTACGATCATAACTCGTATGGTCCCTGCAAGATGGATGTAACTATCCATCGTACTTGGTCCCAAGCTTGGTCCTAAGGAGAAATAAGTGTAGTCCCTGTCGCTCCACGATCTAAATGCTAGCCAGTCAAATAACATAGCGAAGTTATATCGGCGAGCTGATTGGTTGATATAGGGAAGGTACGAGAACAGGGACTACACTTATCCTTGGGACCAAGTATTCAGATCCACTGAAGTGCGGATGAGATGACGGCCTTACGCGTTCGTGAGATTTGAGAACGCAAGGTGCTGACACTGCCACTCTCACTGTCACCGTTGAAGAAGTACCTCGATGTCACTGCCATGCAAGAACATCCCACTAATACTAGGCATCAACGTAATGTAGGTCAGCGTCGAAAGTCTATGCTCGAAGTATATAAGCAGCAGCAAGCTTGGCTCTTTGGCCAAATTCTTCTTTTCTTCATCTCACATCCAGACAATTTCTGAAGCTCCTACCGCAATGAATCTCCTAACATACTCGTTGCTCTCTCTGAGCACACTCTTTACCTCTACCCTAGCCATTCTTACTGCCTCACAATCAACGCCAATCCCTCCCTCTCAGGACCCTTTCTACACGGCGCCAGCAAACTACTCATCTTCCGCACCAGGAACCGTTCTACGATTCCGAACAGCTCCCGGAAACCTCACATCAGTCATCCCCAACTGCTCCATCGCCTACAACATTGTTTACCGGACCACAGATAGTCTCTACAAGCCATCCTGGGCCGTTACAACACTACTTGTTCCATCATCATCATCAACCACAAACAGCAGTAGCAACGCCTTATTATCCTACCAAATCCCCTACAACACCGCCTCAGTCGACGCTTCTATCTCCTACGCCCTCTACACCGATGGCCCAGGATACCCCGATATCCCTGAAGCCCTCGGTCTCGGCTGGCTCGTCAACATACCCGATTTCGAAGGTCCGCTCGCCTCCTTCACCGCCGGCGTCGAAGAAGGCCACGCCGTGCTGGACTCCGTGCGCGCCGTCCTGTCCGTATCCGAGCGAGTTGGTTTCCCACCCAACGTTCCCTACGCAATGTGGGGTTACTCTGGTGGTTCCATCGCCAGCGAGTTCGCCGCCGAACTGCAAGTGCAATACGCGCCTGAGCTGAACTTCAGCGGCATGGCGATCGGCGGTCTGCCCGTAAAAGCAATCGACGTCTTGACCGCAGCCAGCGGTGGCATCTGGGCGGGGCTAGTCCCTTCCACTCTCCTGGGTGCGACTGCGCAGTATCCAGCCGCGAGGAAGTATCTCCTCAGCAGACTTAAGCCCTCGGGTCCTTTCAACGCGACGGGGTTTCTTGCGGCGCAAAATCTATCCTATGCAGACGCACATATCGTCTACATGAACCAATCTATCTGGGACTACTTCATCGGCGGGTATGCGGACATCCAAGGCCCGCTTATTCAGGAGATTATCTACCGCGACGGCATGATGGGGTATCATGGCGTGCCGCAGATGCCGGTGTTGGTGTACCAGGCTGTGGCGGATGAACTTGCGCCGATTGCAAATACGGATGCGCTGGTGGATCGGTATTGTGGAGTTGGTGCTAATATTCTGTACCAGAGAAACACAATTGGCGGTCATGTAGCTGAGTATGTTAATGGAGATGCAAATGCGTTTGAGTGGTTGGGCGCGGTGCTGGGTGGGACTTATGCGAGTAGGTACCGGGCGGATGGGTGTACGATTCAGAATGTTGCTATTAATGTAACGTCATCGCCTGAGTAATCGTCCGGATGAAGGTGTTCGTTGGGAAGGGGGTTTACCAAGACCAAAAAGGGGGGGAATAGTATGTCAGAGACCAACATTAATATTGGAGTTTCACTCCGAATCAAATCTTTCCTTCTTCTATGTATCTATCATAGCTATCTAATTATACAACTCTGAACACGCTATCAGAACCACAAAGTCTATATGAGCAAATACTAAACCAATAACTGCGAGTATCCATCTAAGCTACTGAATAATTCAAATCATGAAATAAGCTTCCCCTAACCCGTCCTCTCTCGCCCTTTGCAAAATCGAGTTTTTAAGACTTGTTCCTGAACATTATAGTCATAGTGCGTTAGAAATTTAACCAATCCCGATTCAAGGGATCATTCTGTAATGTAGCTCACTCCCATGATGCATGATCATAGATTTCCGCCCTAATATCTGCCTAGGTAAAAAACCGGCGAGCTTCAACGCAGGGGAACTAATGAGGTATTATATATTGCTAACTCTAAAATAAATCTATATCCTATCTACCGCCTCGACTTTCATCAGTCTCCTAACTCTATTACTATTATCCAATCCTGGCAAGTCCATCACAACCCCAATCCCACCACATACAACCCCTCATCTACCTTCTTCCCCTCATCCCAAGAATCTCTGATCCATCTCCAGCCAACGCAAACCGGTGAGCCTTCAACACTTCCCTTGATTTCTTTGATCTTCTCCTCATCATCATCTTCTTCGTTTGTGAAAATGATATGCGTGATAGGCTCTCTTTTCCTCCTACTATCACCATCATCATCCACCACCTTCCCGCCAGCAAACTCAAACCAATTCATCGCTATCCTCACATCCACAGGCGCATCCTTGACATCACCCACCACCAAAGCCGTACAACCTCTGAATAGCATCCCCTTTACTACACCCAGACCTCTCCCACGATCCTCTAGCTCTTTCAGTAACCCCCCTACCAACCCCTTCCTATCTTTACTCTCTCTCTCCCCCTCCAACTTCAGCACCTCCATCCCCCCAATCAAACCCCTCACCTCCTCCTTAT
>LLKJ01003507.1:0-23754 GCA_002242865.1 Clarireedia sp. CPB17
GAAGATGAGGAAGAGGAAGAGAGAATTGGGACCACGAAGGTGGAAGAGTATGGGATGGTGAATTTGGATGTCGTGGAGGAGGAGGTTATGGTGAATGATTGTAGACTGGAAGGATTGCCGACGGCAAAAGAGAAAGGAAAGAAGGCGGTAGCGCCAAAGATGTTCGTTCCTGTGGCGGATTCGGCTGTGAGAGTGATTGTCGGGTAGGAGCTTGGATTCAGCGTGATGGTTTTTGGTGGCGTTGAGCCAACAAGTGCGAGAACCTAGATGTGTTAGCATCTGCATATGTAGAAAGAGCCTATCGACTTTTTACATACCCTGATATACCCCTTGAAGACAAGGCTTCCATCCGACGCAAAGTCAAATGTTGCATTAACAGGTTTGACAGCCATCGGAGATATGACATCAGACAAAATGACCTCTTTCGGCACAGTCTCGACCATGCGTTGCATCAAAGGTACGCAAGTGTTCAAGAAACTTTCCTCCTGCTCGTAGAGCTGACGCATGGTCGCATTTCCATCGCTTTCGTATAATCGAAGATCACTCCTAGATGACTCGTTGAACGAAGTTACGAGAGGTCCACCTTGGTTACCAGTCCCATCGATGTATTCATGCACGACTTTCATGTCAAATACATCGACGGTGCTATCAAAGTGAATGCCGCCAGCGGTATTCGTTTTATTATTGACGGCTTCGGGACCAACAACTGTTGGGAAACCTCCGTGATGAACGCTGCCCATTGTATGACCACAGGCCGTGAGTCCAATTGAATCGACCTGATTAAACCCTGCGTTGGCAAAAAACTCCAAAGTCTGTTCGAGAGATGTCTCCGGTGCAGGTACTCCCTCCTCGCCCATACCAGTAGCATCGATCCTGCCACCTCTGACGGGTATTTGGGGCCCACCACAGTTTCCTACACCCATGCTGACAGAAAGTGCCACGATATCTGCCATGCTGACTCTCGCATTGACGTACGGTCTGAAGAAAGCAAAAGAGTCATTGAATGCACTTCCAGAGTCCTCTTCCCGTAGAGTTTCAAATCCGATACTGGCATCAATGCCACCAGTCCCTTCATTCACTCGAGCAGTGACGAAGTCGTGGAAGGCTACTCGAAGCCATTGGGCAGCTGTCTCTCGACCGAACGTTTGAGCTCCAGAAACATAATTCGAGCAGGGCGTGATTGCATCGGCAAATCCAGATGCATATGCGCCATGGGTATCCACGAGAATGTGTTCAATTTCAGACGACACTGCATCAGGATAGAAGAAGGCGGCCTGGGTGAGAGCGGCGGCCGTGAGTAGCAATAATAGCGCTAGAGCCTTCGCCATAATTATACTTAAAGGGAGGCAACGCGAGGAACTGGTCGAATGGTGCTTCGAAAGATAGCCGGAGGCTTTCCCCTTATTTATAACATTTCATTGAGGAAGGTATCCCCTATGCTTAGTACACAACATAGCATGACAATCGTGGCATCCAGTGAGACACTTGGAAAGCCCATATGCATCCCACCATTGTGGTTTATGCTTGAATGGCGGGGAGTGATGATGATTGGTGACCGAAAAAATATCCTAGTCAGCAATGTGCCACAATCGTTATTAATCAATACATAGTGATCACTAGGATAAGCAGCCTTGCCCGATGTGGGAAATTCCCACCACAGGGAATTGATAATCTGAATTCACGAGCTTTTCAATGGGAGACGCTGTCCAGGGTCGACGTTGTAGCTTGACAGCAATTCGGAATGGAGCAACGGACTTGAGCGAACCTTCAATTAGCCTTGGTGTTGGAAATGATTGCGGAGAATAGTCTTTGGCACAGTATTTCTAGCCTTAAATCACCTGAGGTATAGAAGCTTTTCGATATGGTGGGGAGATGTCGTGGCGATTAAATTCGGTCTAGGGACGTCCTAACTACTGTGCCATGCCAACTCGTATACCTGGGTGGGGAAGTGACTGAAGATTGGTTGCCTGATCATAGGTCTAGGAGTCGTTGTTTCCGCTAGACCTATTCCCGATGTATCGTGGGCTCGCTAGCGAGGAGAAACAGTTATCGTCGGTGAGTTGGTCTCGAGGTAAGAAGGGGGGTTGACGTTAAAGCAGCCAGCGGAGGATACGAGAAGCGGCATGAGCAGAAGAATAGCTTATCCCTTGCAGGGCGTCTAGATCTTTGAAGCACTATCAAAAATATGCATATCTACTACAGTCCTGGTCCGCAAGATAGATAGCTTGCGGGCGTGCGTTTCCTGAACACCACAAACTGATTGAATCTCCCCAGGGGCTGTTCTGACAGCAGATGGCCAGGTTTCGGTTGATCGTCCTTCCGCCGTTCTGAAGTCGTATGCACAGCATGAAGAATGGCCTTCGAGTAGGTTTATGTTTGCTTCAACCTTGACATTACGAGTTGCTGAATGTATAAGATAGGAGCTCATTGCCAGCACAAGCAGTTGTTTTTTTCGTGCGGGCCATTTTTTCTACCTGCAGATGGCCCTGCAGGCAAATCTGTGGGTTGACCCCACATCGGTAGTCAAAACTTAAGCCCACTGTGTGAGTATTCAAGGTTCCATTTCCCCAAACCAGAATCGAATGAAGCCATAACTTAGCACTAGCGAGTACATTAAGTTACATCGAGTGGTGCAAATGGTTTGTCATGCTTACCCGTTGCAAGTGAGACGAGGATCATTACTCGAAATTGATTTCCAACCCTATTTTTATGGCTGTCTGATTTCTCCCGGTAGTTAGTGCTACTTGGTGCCCCGGAACGCGCCAGTCTATCCACCTTTTTGAAGCCAAGTCCCTCATCTATTGGCTGCAGCAGATGGCCAGATCACGTGAATAGAGATGGTGTCTCATCTCAGCAATTGTCAGTTTTAATAAGCAGTTGTTTCCCCACTGCCGACTACAGTATCATCGACATTCATATAACGAGGTCGACGACTCAAAATGAAATCTAGGGATCTGTGTTAGCTGAGTCAAATTGACATGAAAAAGACAAGCTCAGCATAAATCAAATATTCTTCACCCCACATCATTACCAGAGCGAAGTTCTCATCATGTCATCGAAGTCTTGGCCATATGATGATAACGGTGGAAATGTTGATGAACAGTCGAGCTCGACATCCAGTGGAATAGTTGAGACTGATCTTTTGATTATTGGGGCTGGCCCTGCTGGAGCCTCTCTGGCTTGCTTCTTAGCCCAGCATGGTCAGTTTTCTGTGGTTATTTGCACTGCCTGCAATATGCTAATCATGGATGATAGGCCTCCGAGGTATAATGCTGGCCGCAACTCCGGGTACTGCAGATACCCCGAGAGCCCATATCACCAATATGGCTGCCTTGGAATGTCTGAGAGATATTGGATTGGAAGAAGAATGCTTACAAGTTGCCGTAAAGGGTGACTCTATGCTCCACACACGATGGTGTAAGAGTCTCGCGGGTGAAGAATACGCTCGAATTTATTCCTGGGGTAATGATCCAAAACGTATTGTAAGTTCTTCTCTGAAGCAGATGCTATGGCATTCTGACAGCTGAGTGACCAGGGCGACTATGATGCCGCAAGTCCTTGCAAGCACATCGATATTCCTCAGACGGTACTCGAGCCCATCCTAATCAATCGTGCGTCTCACAGTGGATTCAGTTGTCGCTTTGATACTAGTTTCCTCTCATTCGAACGAGAGAACGAATCCGGCACTATTGTTAGTAAAGTCCAAGACAACTTAACGAAACAAATCTACCATATTCGCTCCAAGTATCTGTTCGGATGCGACGGGGCACGGAGTCAGGTATTGCGACAGCTTCAAATTCCCTTGATCAAAAAGCCTGGTCAGGGCTTAGCGATAAACGTACTGGCCAAGGTTGAGCTTAAGCATGTTATGGAGAACCGCATGGGCAATCTCCACTGGATTTTGAGGCCAACTGAGGAGCACCCTGCCTTTGGGTGGACTGGTCTTGCGAGAATGGTCAAACCGTGGTCGGAGTAGGTTTCCAACCAAGGATATGACGAATGAAGCTGACTTCTCTAGGTGGATGTTCATACTTTTCCCGGATCAAGGAGCTGGGACGGAGTTCAACCCCACACAGAAGGAATATCTTAAATGCGTGAAGGATATGATCGGAGACGAGTCACTCGGTGTTGAGATACTAGGTGTTTCGAAATGGTTCATTAATGAAATTGTAGCAGAGTATTACTCAGACGGAAATATGTATGCCGTGCCCATCCTTGAGAGGTGGAAAGAGTGCTAACTAATGTATCAGCTTCTGTCTCGGTGACGCAGTCCATCGCCACCCTCCCATCAACGGCTTGGGATCGAACACCTGTATCCAAGATGCATACAACTTAGCATGGAAGATCGCTTATGTCCTGAAGGGTCAAGCAAGCAGTTCTCTCCTTGATTCATACAACATCGAGCGTCAGCCCGTGGGAAAAGCAATCATCACTCGAGCGAATCAGGGCCTTCGAGAACACGGACCGGTCTGGGACGCTTTGGGAATGATGGATCCCTCCCTCGATGTCCGTCGAAAGAACTTCGATGAACTATCCCAGGCAACGCCTGAGGGTGCACAACGAAGAGCGAGATTCCGGGCTGCCGTCGAACAAACTTCCCATGAATTCCATGGTCTGGGAATTGAGATGAACCAACGATACGAATCTTCGGCTGTGTTTACAGGAGACGAACAGCCTAGACCCCCGCTCCCAGCTGATGCTGACCTCGAGCATGAAATCACCACGTACCCTGGGAGTCGTCTTCCGCACGCGTGGCTCAACACGAGAATCCCAGGAAAGCAATTCTCAACACAAGATCTTGCGGGCCATGGTGCATTCTGTCTCTTTACTAGCATTGGTGGGGAGAAATGGAAGGATGCTGTATCGAAAGTCGGAGATGCGCTCAAGATTGAGATTAAGGCGTACAGTATTGGTTGGCAACAGGATTTTGAAGATGTTTATTTCGACTGGGAAAAAAGAAGGGAGGTATCGGAAGATGGATGTGTGCTCGTGAGGCCGGACCGATTCGTGGCGTGGCGGTCGATGAAAATGATTGATGCGCCGGAAGAGAAGTTGTTGAGTGTTCTCAAGGCGGTGCTTGGAAGATAGATATATCTTATTCGGGGTTGTCGTTGGTTCTAGGGTGACATTGTATGGTCCAGTCAATTTCGGGGGACTATTTTCTATCCTCGCTTTTCCTACGTTTTAAGACGTCAAAATGGGAATTTTCTTTCATTTGCTTTTGTTTAGAAGGTTAACAACTCTAAACTTGTGTAGAAACACGGTAAGGGGATTTTGTTTTTCATCATTCGTATTTATTAAGAACATTCATTTTCTTTGTTGTTACATCTCGCTAGTACAGTAGAAGAATTTAATCAAGAGAGAAAGCACATCATTTCAGGTGTAAATTTAAATACTTTAATTGCTATCAGCATGACAAGTGGACTTTATTCGTGGTGAAAGGCCTTCCCAACCCCAAGATCCTCAATAACAAAACGCCTCAGGCGTCGCCCACTGCAACGAAATAATACAATATTCATCCCCAGAGCCCGGCGCATAGCCCTGCCACTTCAGGCACCAAACCATGTTTTTCAACAACAAATTCTCTCTGATATACTCCTCGGTAATCTTGCCATTCCCAGTGTGAATGTAAAAACAGCCGATAGATCCTAATGGGCGACTCCATGTAAGACCAATGTTGGGATCGTCGTGGTCTTCTGCAAGCTTGCACACCATTTGGTAAAGTGACTGCGCTAGTCCTTGGCCGTGTTGACAGTGTCCAATAAGTTCGAATTCGGATGGTCGTCCGTTTGCTAATTGTTGAGCGCTGGGATACGATTTATATGAGGATGCCATTTTTGTGCTGTAGTCTTCTGAGATCAGTCTTGAGTACAAATATCTGGGCTTGGAGGGAGTTATAGTGGGAGATGGATGTGTATGAGATTGGGAACAGGAAGGGAAACCTACACTCTCTTTATAATTTTGTTCGTGTTTCTTTCTGATTGCACTGATCGTTGTTCATCGCCTGTTCTGAGCATTGTAACCCTTGTTTCGTCAGTAGATCTGCCTGAGTGAATGTAGGATACAGGAGAACTTTACTTCATCCATGAATACCTTCATTTTGTAGTACTGGCGGTATTCACCCATTTACAGAAGTACTTTCACTTCCTTTTCTACTGTGGTATGTGAATAAGTACGTATACCCCTAGCACTTCACTTCTAGCACTTCACTTCTAGCACTTTCTGCTCCACAGACAGGGTAATGCTAACATTTCTAGAGGCTCAGCGCCCTGCCTGCAGCTAAATGGATAGCCCTTAAGAGATATTCTTATCTATCCCAAAGACAAGATACTCTCAATACAGATGATGATCCATCATTTTCACTGGCATGAATAGGATTTTAAGACCTCACTTATCCAAAAAAGATCATATCACAGCTAGCTGCGTGTGAGCAGATGAGGGACTAGCAAGTTTCCAACCACCTACAATAACTAAGCTAGTCATTTCAAGGAGAAGATGAAGATTTGATCTCTGATTCTTTCCGTTCAGCAAAGGCCGGTCAAGCTGGACTCCTTATACATAGAGCTGAGTCGTGATTAGAACAGAGATCGGTCTTGCGGATTTGTCTTTATGCATAGAGCCAAGCGAATACCCCAGAAGGTGAATTGAGTCGTATTATCGACTGCACTATGAGCTGCAAGTAAACCCAAATCTACGTGAGTGATCTCATGAATATCAATCTGAGAGAATCTTTCTATACATTTTTTCCAGATCCAGAGGACATTTGCCTACAGAAATATCACCAGAAAATGCTCTTCTGCTTCTCTCTTTCACAGAGCTTCCCGCCATAGCAGCTCGATTGGCTGGTTTAGGTGGAAGCTGCTAGCGAAGTAGAATATAGAACCTAGTCCGAGGTGCAAACAAAGTACTATCTGCAAGGTACGATTCCTTGCGCGGTTCCGTTTGTGGAGGGAATACTTCTATTCAGAATTATAAATAGTATCGGAAACTGCGTGTAAGAAGAATAAGTACTGACTCAATTCACCCCAGAAAAAGCACTATATCTGGTTATGTCTGAGTTGGCCAGAGTATATAATCTAGCTAGCTCCCACATCAGGCTATACTAAGACGAATGAGCCTTCGAGTGACCATATCCTCATTGATGAATGGAACCAGCAATTCATATTCCAGTGAAATTTTTAACATGCATGAGCTCGAATAGACAGTCTTTTTGAAAGCCGATTAGTTGCGATAGAAAGATCGCGTAGCCATGCCCACTAATGTGGTGGCATTATAGATGATATATTGATGCGATTCTGGTACAATTTGGGCTCGAATCATCGTAGTGCGCAAAGTGATGATGTGCAGAGTCGTGTTGAGGCACAATATATATTATATATTATGTTATAGCTATTTAGACAAGAATAAGCTCGATATTAGACGCCTTTTCAAGCCAATAGCTCCAGAGAGGGGAATCGAAATTAGTACCAATGCATTCATAATAGCCAAGTTCTGCATTAACACAACGCAGATAAATGATAGCACATCTGTTTGCAATTAAACAAAGAATATCGGCTCCCGATTCAACATAACCGTCATCTAACTCCCACATAAGATAATCAAGATGGAACGGCATTATATCGTTTCCCACAACCGCTATGAAATCATCTTCTAGCATCTTTCCATCTTCTCTATCATCGTAAAGTCTGTGTAGAACATGATTGTTATATTTAACATCGCCCTTTAAAGCATTCCCACCGGTGCCGTAATAAAATTTCCCGGGAACTACAAGACCAGATACCGTCAAGCTTGCGGTTTGCATCTCTCCGTACTCATCCGGGCCCTTACCTCTCATACTCCACGTCGGCAATTTGACATAATCGTTGGACCAAGAGGAGAAGGCAACAGCGCTCTGAATGGATGCCCAAGACCATGTAGGGGCAGCTTGCGGTCGAGGCCTTGACAGAGGTTGACTCATTGACTCATCATAGCAGTAGTCGTTACGTGATCAAAGGATACTATCCTGAAATTCTTTTTCCCATATTCCCGCCAAATACTCTCCTCTACTTGATGATGCAAACTGTTTTGCAATTCCTGCAATGGCAGGAAGCCGATCCCGTGGTTCCGAAAGTTTCATAGATGTGAAAGTAGTTACCGCGTCTTTCCATGAACGACTAGTATTTTCGAGTTTCCCACGGATCCCGTACTAAAATTCCATAAACCTGCACTCACAGCGCTTGGATTCCATACATTCCCACAAGACTTCGTGCTCAGTAAAGTATATCACCCGCCTTGAGAGTAGCCGTTCTTGATATACCCATCCTCAAAAGAGAAGTGGAAATTCATTCCACTCTTTTTCCCATGATAATCCACCATTAAGCTCCCAATGATGACGCAAATATTCTGTAAGATAAACGGGACGACCTTGCAATTCGACCATCTCCATTTCTTTAGAAGTGAATTTAGCTTTGCGAAAGAGGCTGTCATGACAACCGACGCTCACCGCTGCTGCGATGGTAACATGGGCATTTTGGTATATCGAGGCCATCGACGCTGCTTGGACACGCCAGTCTTCAGGGTCGTCTTGTAGTATGCATAAGCTATCGATCCATAAGTATCGTAGGCCTAGCCTTAAAACGACGTTTCGGGCTTCTCTGAAGAGCAATGGTAGCAAATGATCTGGTATTCCTTCTTTGAACAGACTCAGATTTTATGCCACTAGACGCAGGGGCGAAGAAACCGTCCCCTAACGATAGCTTAAACAAGCATATTTGGCGTTTCGGTCTACTCTATCCAAAAGCCTCATTTCGTTTTCCTTCCCGACAAAAAGTATTCTATGAGGAAGCTTGCTTTTCTCATCTCCTCCACAAGTGCCATGTTTTATTATACAATCCGCTAGCCACTGCTTAACACGGCCAAGTGCTACGTTGCTGGATGTGTCACTTGATGGAAGTCCAGCAATAGTGGGATGAAGAAATTCGGCTAGGGATCTGTTAGAACCAGCGTTGCTGGATGTGTCACTTGATGAAGTCCAGCAGTAGTGGGATGAAGAAATTCGGCTAGGGATCTGTTAGAACCTACTTAACAGGAAAGGAGACGGCGTTAATATTCTTACGTGCTGGTAAAAGATTTGTGTAATTGGTGTCCTGGTGGCACACCCGATAATGTTCCCCTTTGTCTTTAATTAATTCAAAGAGAAGCCCATCATACAGGCTCCAATGAATTTTTGGGATCTCAGTCTCGACTCTATCAGTCCTGAGCTTCGTGACTATTCTGTGGATCGCAGCACATCCATTACAGCCTCTACGTGCAGACTCCTGAATTGATTCAAATTTAAAAATAAACTTTTTATGATCGTCGTCGATGTTTTGAATATCGCCCTTGCTCAGTGGTCCGTCCAAGTCACACGGCTGTGATCTTGATTTATCAAACTCGCCGGTCCTGTATCTTTTACCCACAGCCATAATATCCGTACTCTCGATCGGAGCAGAACCTACAGGTAGCTCAAAGAAGCAGATCGCACAATACCGGGCCATGGTGCCCAAAGACTTTATGGGCCGGGGAAGGGTACGGGGCCGTCGTCAAACTGCTGTTGGAGAGTTGCAAGACTGATCTTGGCTCAAATTATAATTAAGCGCCGCTACCGTGGGTGGTCGTAGAAGGGCAAGAGACTGTCGTTAAGCTGGTGCTCGAAGCTTGATAGATATTGTCCGAAAGTAAAAGGTAGAAGTCCAGCTAGAAGAGCTTGATTGACCCGAAGATGCGGGGAAGCAGTAATCGCTTACCTGGAAAGCGGGGTCATCAGCAGCAGTCGTGACCAGTCACGCACCAGTGCATATGAGAGCAATATTATATAATGCAACGAATTTATTGGTATTTTTCTAACTAGGATCCCATTATTAGACTCCGATTCCACTTCTCCATAACTTATATGATACCCTGCTAAGCAACCCTAACAATAGAACTTCCACCGATAATCTTGACTCACCACTCCCCATTGTGCTTTAATTAAAGAGAAACATCATTATGCGTAGATTTTACCTGCCTCTCGTCTCCTCTTAAAAATATCCTTTCTTCTATTCTAGTGTAATCGATCGTCGTTGATTTTGCTCTTACCACAGCCTCCCTTATTCTTGAAACCCAAGATCACATCTTCCACACGACCATCCTCATACTTGATTTGACTGCGTTCGACTTTCGCAAAATTAACACTCATAACGGATACCACTTCAGACATATCATACTTCTTTTTCGTAGTGATTATAGCAACTCCAGACTTTTCATCTAGTAATCCTACCATTGATCGGACATAGGGTATGTCGGTCCCAAACCTCCCCCCACGGGACAGTGGTGACGAAACAAAGAAACCGAATGCTGCAAATACCTCGAAAGTAGAGTCATACCTTCGATCGTAGGCTACTTCATGCCATTGTTTGTCTGAAGCGTCTATACCGGCTTTTTTCAATTCTGCTTGCTGCTCGGGGTATGTCGATTGTTGCGACATGTCCATAGCAAGAAGAGACGCAGGCTTCAGTTTCTCATTCATATTAATGATCGACTTTGTGTCTCGATATACAGGAGCGAAAACCTTTTTCCCTATTATGTATCTCATTAGGTCGGAGAAATAGATCTGATTTGGTATTTCGCCCCTTGACCATACCGATGGAGTTCCTGAAAAGCGCGGACGAGTGGCTACTGAATTTGTGGATGAGGAGGGTTTATCTCGAGATTTTACAGTGGTCAGATCTGGTCGCTCTTTGGCCCTAGTCGCGGTGGACGGAGAATGAGATGGAGGCATATAGGTATCTCTAGCTTTAGAAGTTTTGAAATGGTGAGCAGGTACGGACGAAGATCGGTGTGTGGAACCTGGTTCTTTTCTGGACCTAGAATGACGTTCAGATTCGCTCTCATTCCCAGTGTCAGGAGCATCCAACTCGGATCGATGTACGGAGCGAGCTTTGCAAGAAGAGCTACGAGAAGAAAAACCGGATGGTTTATTTCTTGATATGCCTTCCGATGTTTTCCTAAGCCGAGAATGACGCTCGTCATTAGACAATGAAGCATCACGGTGCTGAGATGAATTCTTCGTCATGTTGGCAAAAGAGATAAGTTTAAAATAATTTTGTAGGAAACGGAAAGAATAGAATCCACACCGCAGTAGTGAGCTAACTCGTATTGCCAAAACCAAATATCGGAAGCGACTCTGATTCTCTCGGAGACTATCTGTACGCAGATATGTGGAAGGTCTTTAGCAGCGATGTGAAGAGATAAAGGAATGAATTTTCGCAGCCCTTTTAGAAACAGTACCAACATTCCATCTACACGCCATCTACACGAAGACAGCTTTCGAATCGGCCTACAATGAGTACATGAAACTCTAGACAACAGGATGGCGTGTAGAGTTGCGACCCGTGCAGCCACGGCGCATCTTGACTCGACCGGGAGAAGTCTCTAAACGTCCGAGTTGGCCGCATAGCAGCGAAAAAAATGTAATTTCTCCTGATCTGATGAAGTCAGTGGATGGTGGTTCATCTGGTCTCCCACATTCGCGCTCAGCCCGGGCCTCTAGAAGTAGGCTGGCTGGCCGATTCAGATGGGCTGCTCGTGTGGGCTACTCATATACAGAGCTTTTCACTGGGGGGGTCGTCTAATCCGTAGATATTAGCGCGTGAGCCTGTGGTGCGAATGGAGCACTCGCGATGCATGAGTTTCGCCAGAAACATAGTCATCCACCGTCGACTGACTGAAAGCATATAACCGAGCTTTGCATCGTCCACCAGGTTATCCGCTTAACAGCTGCCGAATGAGCCCTTACTGAGGGGTTATGTTGGACATATCGAAAGCGCAAGCTTAGCACTCGTAAGTGTAATACATGGAAGAGAGGTTGAGAAAGACTCTGCAACTTCGAAAAAGTCTACTGCGGCTATTCACGATCGAATTGATGCAGCATTCTGACTCTGGTGAAGACTGAAAACCCCATCAGCCCATGAATAATAACGGTCAGCGCCAAGCTTACAGTATCTGTAGCTTACTCCAAGCATATCTTTTACCCCTCTTTTTAACCAGCCCAGCTTTTCGCAACAATATGCGCCACAAGCTGCTGTGAGCTGTCATCACAGCACAAAAACAAAGTGAGAGCCGTTAACCTCCTTCTCGATCTGGGAGAATTGCCGGGAATACCTTCACCACCCCATTTATTCTCTCGTACCTGCCTGCGCACGATACCCTTTCCGGAAGGTCGTATACCACCACATCCATTGATAAGGTGTGGGACGTAACTGAGCAGCAATGCCGTCCTACCTAATCGCAACATGGAGTGGGGTTGCTGCAGGTGGAGGCTGAGGAGGAGAAGCAGCATTTAAAAAGAGCTCCCCTCCGAGAATTGCTGGAGATGTCAAGCTTTCTGGGTCTTGAATTGTGTGTCCCTGACTCAATTGGCGATCATGGTTTCTTCGATTACCGCAATTGCGGCATTGTTCGCTGCCAGCTTGGTGTCGAGCTCGCCCATTAAAGCCCGTACTCCGTATGCTGTGAAAGAGTCGCACTTTGTGCCTCCTCAATGGTCTCGTGTTGGGCCTGCGCATGAGGGCTCAGTGATCAATTTGCAGATTGGATTGAAGCAAAGTCAATTCGAGGAGTTGGAGAGACATCTTTATGAAGGTCCGTACTTCCGGGAACCCTCATGCGACTGTGGGGTACCGAGAGAATGCGAAAGCTATTTCCTCAATCAATTGAGTAAGACTGACGCGACCAAATAGTATCCGACCCTTCTCATGACCGCTACGGCCAACATTTGAGTCAGGACGAGGTCAATGATTTGATCAAGCCTGCAGATGAAACCTTGCAGTTGGTTCACGAATGGCTCGAAGACAACGATGTTACAGCTGGATCGCTTTCATATACCCCCGCAAAGGATTGGATTCAACTCAGTTTGCCAATCAGCGAGGTGGAACGTCTTTTGAATACGGAATATTCGATCTATGGTCACGAAGATGGAGAATATGTTGTTCGCACTCCCCAATGGTCTCTCCCGGTTCATCTACATGAGCATATTGAGACCATCCAACCCACCACATCGTTCTTCAGACCCCGCCCACAAGCCAAAGCAATGAAGAAGGTAGAAGAAGCGGCCCCATACCAAGCTCTCGCCCCACCCGCATACACACCCCCCACAGTCGGTCAAACAGCCGCAGACGTATGCAACGTCTCAGCCGTCACGCCCGACTGTCTCCGAACCCTCTACGGCACCATAAACTACAAAGTGAAATCCGCCTCCAAAAACAAAGTCGCCCTAACCGACTACCTCGGCGAATCCAATAACCGCTCCGACACTAAGCTCTTCCTCGAGCACTACCGTCCCGAAGCCGCCTCCGCAGCCTACACCTTCGACGTGCAAATAATCAACGGCGGCAACAACGAGCAAACGCAAGAAAACGCCACGGAGCTCGCCGCCGGCAAAGACTTAGAAGGAAACCTCGACTCCGAAACCATCCTCGGCATCACGTATCCAACCCCCATGATCGCCTACACCACAGGCGGCAGTCCCCCCTTCAACCCGGACATCCAAACCCCCACCGACACCAACGAACCCTACCTCATCTGGCTACAATACATGCTCGCGCAATCCGACAGGGCTCTCCCCTCCGTCGTCAGCAACTCCTACCAAGACACCGAGCAAAGTGTCCCTTATTCCTACGCCCTCCGCGTCTGCCAAGGTTTCGCACAACTCGGCGCGCGGGGCGTCTCGGTCCTCTTTGGCTCCGGCGACAACGGCGTCGGCGCAGCCGGAACCTGCTTCTCCAACGACGGACGCAACTCCAGCACCTTCCTCGCCATGTTCCCCTCCACCTGCCCCTACGTAACCTCCGTCGGAGGCACCAAATTCATCAACCCCGAAGTCGTCGCCACGGACGCCCGCAACGGGTACGTCTCCGGCGGGGGCTTCTCACGGTACTTCCCGCGCCCCGCATACCAAGACGCTGCCGTGAAACCGTATCTGAAGTCTCTTCCGAAGAATATCTCGTCCCTGTATAATGCGTCGGGGCGCGGATTCCCGGATATCGCGGCGCAGGGGTATCATTATGTGACGATATGGAACGGGACGATCCGCTCGCTGGACGGGACATCCGCTGCGACGCCGACGGCGTCGGCGATTCTGGCGCTGGTTAATGATGCGTTGATCGCGGCGGGGAAACCGGTGTTGGGGTTCTTGAATCCTTGGTTGTATAAGAGTGGTTTTAAGGCGTTTACGGATGTGACGAGTGGGAGTGCGAGTGGGTGTGGGACGAACGGGTTCCCGGCTGTGAAGGGCTGGGATGCGGCGACGGGCTTTGGGACACCGGTTAGTTTTTTTTATACTTTTTCTCCTTTCCCCGTGTGCTTTTTTTTTTCATGTGAATTTTGCTCTGCGCATTATTATTTATGCTGTGCTGTTGTTTTCGTTGCGAGCTTGAGACTGGAACATTGACTAACATAACTTCACACAGTACTTCCCCTCTATCAAAGAGTCGGTTTTGAAATCAAAAGGCCATTATTGACGCCAGCGACCGTTCTCGTTAACGACTGGTGCCGTGATGGGCGGGACTTGGATATATCTCCTGTCTCTAAGCATTTGATGTAGTAAAATCACATAATGAAAACATGAGCTTTCCAAGTCTATTCTGCATGTGTGCTTGTATATGTGCCTATGCCCATTAAGGAATGAAGCCGACGATTGGGAGCAGTAGAAGTTATGGCACATTGTAATCATGGAAGAGTCCACATCTCGTGTATTATGCATTTTATTCTAACGGTAGAAGATATTCCCAGAGATCACCATATAGCACAAAAGATATCCCAAATATCTTCATTCCCTAGTATCAATAGTTTATCAATTTGCCTCTTCCAGCACAAAATAGAATACTCCCATTATCCCTATCATAACCCCAAACCAAAAACGCTCAAACACAGCAGGAGAATAAAGAGAGAACCCTCTGGGATGTGTATAGTATGACCCAATTCCCAGCTCCAAAATGGAAGATTAATAAAACAAATATGCAATCCACGCTCGCTCATGGTATATCTTATCGGAATCCCTCCATCGTCGTCATTCAACATCGTCACCTGTATCGCCCAAATTGTCTGGTCTCCAAACCGCATCACCGAGATTGCTTCACATTCTAAGCAACAATACTTCTCGCAACCTTCCCGCCCCATTTGAACTTCTTTAACCCACCACTCCCACTCCTCACCACCTCCCTTCCACACCCCGCATCTGACATCGTCCCATTCCATCCACCCAACGCTTCCTGTCTTCCCACCTCCCTTCCAATCACATACCCCGCGCCAAAGCCCACGACCGACACCAAAACCACCACCCCTGCGCTCATCACCCACGTCAGTAACGTAGGCGAGATGAACGCTTCCTCAGCGTTCTCCCCTTTCTTCTTCTTCATCGCACGGTTCGATTTCGTCTGCAGAGCTTTCCGCTTGCCGGCGTCTTCTTTGGCTTCGCGGGAGGAGATGGATGGGGAGCTGCGTGTGCGGGTTGGCGACAGCGGTCGGGACATGTTCGTTGCGGGGCTGGGGGCTACGCCAAGAATTTCGGATTCAGGGACGATTCGCAGACCCATGGGTTCGTTGCTCATGTTGTTGGAGGACGGGTGTTTTGGTAGACCGCGAGCGGCGGCGGCGCAGGAGAGGAGGGTGGTGAGACTGGCGCGGAGTGCGGCATCGTGATCGACATGGCGGGAATGGTTATTGAAGGATTGTTCTCGAGTGGGTGCGCGGCTTGGGTAAGAAGACGGCCGGGCTTGGGAGTGGTGTTGGCTTTGTCGCGGGAAGTAGGATCCAGGTACGGAGCTGCGATATGCTTGGGAGACTGGTGGATGAGAAAATGCATTGGGTTGTGGTGTGAATGGTTCATCGGTTCGTCTTCCCAACGCAGTTCCATTTCCATCGTCATCGTCCTCCTCCGATTCTGCATCGTATATTTCTTGTGCAGATACTCTGACGGGTGGAGAGATGTGCTCGGTGGAAATCGCCATTACTGGGTCTTCATCGCTTTCGCTTTCCTCGTATTCTTCTTGGCTGCTTGTGCTTCTCTGCCTGTTTCCCAACGTTGTCTGCGATGGCCCGGCGGCTCGTCTACGTCGTCGTGCATTAGGTGCCTGCGATACACGTAATCCTGTTGTTACTATTTCTTCACCGATAGAGGAAAGCGATGATGAAGACGGTTCTGACGATATCTCGACCCAGGATTCTGCTAGATGGAAGTTAGAATCATTCCTGAAGTCAATGTTTAAGATAGCTAATATACCTTCCTGGCGTAATCTGTCCGGGACAGCATTCGATCCCTCCATCGCTGCGACGTTCCTCCTACTTTGTCTATTGTGAGCAGCGTTGCTGGATTGCTGTCGAGCCGATTGTTGTGAAGATGGCATGATGGTGATGATGATGATGATGGTATTGATGGTTGATCGCGGGGTTCATTGATAAGCAAAGCAGGTGCTCAGATGTTTCTCTTCAATCACTAGAATGTTTCAAGTTATTTGATTGAGATAAACTAGAGACATATGTGACGTCGAATCTGGTATATGTTTCTTTTTCGCAAGGACGATGGATTGATGACCGGAGAGGATGACTTTGTGATGAGGAGGTTGGGTGAATCTGGCGCTTTGTCGTCTTTGTCCTATTTGTTCCCTTTTCTTTGGCTACCAGGTCCGAGGTTCCTCTGGAGGGTATCAGGATATGAAGACGTGAATGGCGAGATGAGAGCAGCTAGAGTGACTGGTGGACTAATGGATGGATTGCTTTCCCCGACGTTGAATAAACTACGGTATGGGGTTACCGGATACTGGATCCCATCGCATGCATGCGCCTAGATACTGCAAGAAAGTGGAGATTGGATAAGTATCGGTAGTGTTTATTGGTATAGTCTGGGGCTCGATGAGGTCGCGAAGAAGGTCGTGAGTCGTGAGTCGCGAAGTCGCGAGCGCTCGAGGTAGTGAGGTAAGATGTCGCAGCTGGATGAAGAATATCGTCTGCGAAACCTTGGATTGTTCAAAAGTATTTGGAATGAAGGAGAGGAAGAGGTCAGATGCGACTTTGTTGTAGGGTGGTCTGGCTGATTGATAACCCTCGCTGATTGATGGCTATCGATACAAATGTCTCTAATCCCGACAAGGTTGCAGCGCAGTGTGGCTTTGCTCCAGTCTTATAGATCATCACTGCTGAGTCAAGGGTGTGAATGGTCGATGTTACGCAACGCAACAAAGTTGGTTGTTGGTAACTTAAGCAAGTAGTCACAATTCCAACATCGCGAAGTCTCCTCAATGTCTCCTCATAAGATTTTTGTCCCGTTTTCCATCCCTTCTGCCAATATATAAACCCGCTTACAATCCGGTACCATATCGATGCAATTCTATAAATATACATCTCTTGCTATTGCTCATGCTTACAGCGGCAATTGAGTGACAGGGCAGGGCCGGGTTACAGGACAATGTCATGTGCGATAAGACGCCGGTGAGGATCTTATCTGTCCGAACCGAAAGCCTGGCCTCGGACGCGTCTAAGGTTCCTCCAACATCAAACGAAGTAAAATACCCAACATAATACACATGCATTCGGAAGAATTCATCAAACCGTCGAAAATCAACACTCTTCTTCTGCCAAAGTGCTATCGACATCAGAATCTTTGAAGACGGTGCTTTGGTCCTTCGTGAAATGACTAAAATGCATCAGTGGCGCGGAGCATCGTGACATGATCGAAGACATTGCCCCGGTCGATGTCGTCGTCCTCTTGCGGCTACTTTCTGGCATCTGGTGTTGGGTGTCTGGTGTTGGGTGTAGAACAAGTGCTCACCAAGTGATTCAGCTGCCTTTCATCAATCAGGTGATGGAACGGCTCAGTCACAGCAGGCACGTGGACACCCGAGTGCCGAGTGACTGTGACTCCCGTCGTCGGTCATTCGACCCCGCCGAGTAAGACAGAGACAACCTTCAACTGGAGGTTTTCGACCGCTCAAATACCAAAACGACTTTTCTTCCTTTCCTCTCGTTTCGAAACCTCAAGGCAGTGCCAAAAGTCTGCGCGAGAGATTACCAACATGCGAGGCTACACGCCTGGCCTCCTCACCCAAGGCCATTTGGACGAAAACTGCGGTCGTACAGGGAAGAGTTTACCTCAAATTCAGCTTCCTCGATGGTGGCCTTGGGCCCATGCCTTAGTATTCACCAGTTCTCTCGTGTCATTGCCGAGCTCGCCATTCACATTCACTTTCTATGTTATGATGAGGCCTCAGAACACAACATTTCTTAGGACTGCGTGTCTAAGTGGCCATTCCGATGGACGAGTTATCTTTCCTCGTCGTGTATTCTTAGTACTTAAACCCCACCAGTCTTTGCATACTTTATATTCATAATCAATTATTCCATCATATTCCTGCCTCTTTCAAGTATCATCTTCACGTCTAATTTCCAATACATTGACAATTTTCTTGATATTTCATCATGTCACAACGTAGAACTGTTACGAAGGACGATCTATGTCGATATGAAGCTGCAGATTACATTAGAACACTTTTAAATTCTCCGTCAAACAAATACAGTTTCCAAACCTTTCCCATAGGGGATTTTGCGCTACATCTTCTACTCGGCATGCCATGCAAAGGGCGTGAGGCAATAGAGCTTGTGGCTAATACCAATGATGTACCCCAGGTCAAAGAAGTACTAGTGAATGAGGACAAGAAAAGACTGAAGGAGGATAAGAAAAGACGGTATGGTTCATTCTGATCCATTAGATAAGTGTCATCAGCTAACGAACGTAGCCTGGTTTTTGGGGAAGAGAAAAGCAAGGACGGGGGGGCCCGGGAGAACGGCAGGGGCGACGACCAGGACAAGTCGTTCTTACTAAAGGTACTAACCGGAAAAGAGCTTAAAGAAGCTATAAGAGTTAAAATACACCCTTGTGGTAAGTTTCTGAAACTTGAGGTCTTGGACCTTCCCGAAGTAAACTTCCCTGACCTGTATATATAGACGGTTTCGGCATCCATAGCGCTTTAGACAAGCAACCCAGCTACCTAGAGGTCGTCACAGCTTGCAAAGATCGATATGACTTTGTGAATACCTTAGGTTTAAGTTACTCCATCATGAGGCTTCACATAGCCATTAACAAGTATCGTCCAAGTAATACAAGTATCGTTCGCGAAATGACCCCACCGTTGAAGAAACTGTGCGAAGTCTTTTATCTCATGATGGACGAGGGAGTACAAAAGCGACACTCGATAGCTTACACCCACGAGGAGGCACTCAAATCCAGGCAGTCGAGTCGGCTAACACCACGACAGCAGCGAATGGTTCAAAAAGAACTAGATAATATTAAGCACATCTGGAACTATAGAATCGATTCTTTAAAGTACTCTGCTGCAGAACTCCACGTTGTCAAAGAAAATTTCATCGCAAGACTATCTCAGGACTACAAAGATAACGTAGATCACCGCAATCACGACTCTCAACAATTCCACAACCACATCAAGGCCAAACTTTTTTTTTACATCCAATCGTTTGGAGAAAAACTTGGTGACAATGTGGCATTATCAAGTTGGCAAGTAATCCCCGAGGAGAAGCCACAAATCGCTCGTGCGTTCGCGGCACTCTTGATTGCCATGTGCAACTATGAAATATGGGTAGTGACGAGGAAGTACGCAGACGATGTCGTTAAGTACAAGGATGACATCCAAAAAGCATGGGGGTCATTCCATGAACTCAGCCAAGGGATAGATACATACGTGGATAAGAAATACCTCCCCGATTATCCTCCAAACAAGTCACTCTACGATAAACAGGAATTTGTCACAGTACTTATGACCACTTGGCTTTTTCCATTGAAAAAACAATCGACAAATGAGAGACCAGCCCAATCTGGACATAGGCAAGGGGGTGATATCAACAAATTTAAGGAGGCTATCATAGAAGCATATCACGAAGCGGAGGCGACGAGGGAGAAAAAACGTAGAGCTGCGTGCAGCTTCGCTAGCGAGACATTGATTCTATACCAGCACTTCCCCGAGGAATGCATTAGCACGGAAATGCACAATAGATTGAGAACGGCTGATAAGAAGGGCCTTTTGATTGCAGTGGCGCAGAGTTATTTGAAGCTGGAGCCGAAGGAGATACCGTTGGGTTGGGATAACTTTTACACGAAGTGGAGAAAGGTGAGAGATGCGTGGTTGGCGAAGAAGAGTGAGATGGAGAAGGGGGGTTCCGTGGTGCCAGCGGCGAACAGTTCCTATGAGAAGGAACCGTCGAGGCATCATGTGAGGGATGCGATGAAGAGTTTGGCGAGGGTGACGCATTCGGGCCATCATTCGGAGAATCCGGGTAAGGCGTCAGGCAGTACGGAAACAAGTAGGACGGCGGGTAAAGTGGAGACAGCTAAGAAACCAAGTTCAGGTACGGTGAATTCAGCTTCAGATAAGGCGCGGAGTGGTGCGGGGGCACCAAGTAATGCGCCAAAGCCAAAGAAAAGAACAGCGAGAACGGAGGAGCCAAGAACTGCAGGGGGGAGTAGAGCATCGGCAAGTGGGAGAAGTAACCCACCGCGTTCAGATCGTAATGGCAAGATGACTCAGTATCGTGTTAAACATGGAGATGGTCAGGAGAGAGGGCTTCTAGAGGAGGAGTGAGCTAGCACTAGACAACTTACAGCTGCGGTTCGCCATTGAGAGATAGACTATAGTAGGAGTAGCTACAAAAAAACAAAAAAAACGTAAGAGGAATGGTATTCACTTATCTATGTAAGGGCTGTACACTAGCAGGGTTTGGGAGAACGTGAAGCGTCTTTCGTGTGCAGAGCAAGGGTGTAAATAGATAGTTGATGGATGGACTTCTTACAGTCATGCTCATAGTGCTTGGTCAATCCAAAAATCGTCA
This sequence comes from Clarireedia sp. CPB17, assembly GCA_002242865.1. Classification (NCBI taxonomy): domain Eukaryota; kingdom Fungi; phylum Ascomycota; class Leotiomycetes; order Helotiales; family Rutstroemiaceae; genus Clarireedia; species Clarireedia sp. CPB17. Next base: position 20,890 of record LLKJ01003507.1, read on the forward strand.
CCGCAATGGCGTGTGTGAGGTGATCGATTTGCACAGGCGCGGGGTTTAGTCGCGGTCTGCGCCGGATTGGACGGGTTTAGTTTTTTTGATTTCGAGGTTCTGTGACGCTGGTGCGGTGAGTGACAGTGCGAGCGGTGTTGTTGTCGTGAATCTCTTTTATGTTTCTAAGTTAGAGATTGTGAAGAGCATTCATTGACGGTGAGAGGAAAAGTCTGTCGATGGTTGGAGTCACTTTGTTAATAAATGTTGAACAACGATAGCGGTTCAAGCCCATAAACTGGTGGTAATTCACACATCACAGCACAAAGAAGTAATTGCACATCGTAGCAAGAACTAAACGGTCTAGTGTTCTGTATGCGTGTATTCATGAGTCCTGCCCTCAAGATTATTTCTGTATTTTCGCTGGAATGGCCTTTTAGATAGCGCTACGCACTGGATGATCGAGGCTCAAAAAGCTACCTGAAACAAGCTTGATCTTTCTAGTCGCGTTTCTCTTGAGTCTGCCAGCTGGAGAAAATTGCCTTTGTTCTCCATGCCTTTGTCTTTCTGTATAGTATTATATATATCCATCGATCATGATCAGTTCCAGGCCCAAAAAAACCCATGCGGTGCTATCTAAGTACAGCAATCCCTACTGTGCGATATCTACGTATTGTACTTCTCCAATCAGGCGAGCATGAACGAATATCTCTCCTGATCCCAGAACTTCGAGCGGTTTCCGCAGAGTTTGTAGACGAGTAGATTCGTGCAGGATGGAGTAGTTGAGTTGCGGGAGTGGCAATGGGCTCTTCCTTCCCTTCCATCTTGAACTTCCTAATCTGGTAATCTTGTCCTCCTGGCCTTGTTAACTCCTGCAAAAATATGCCAACATCTCTAGTGAAGTTAGGAAAGTTCGCACGTTGTTAATTAACACCTCTAGTGCTTGAGTGTCGGCAACCGTTCGAGAGTGCTGACGCAGTTGAAGATCAGCAAATCTTGTCCATAATTGAGGTTCTTGAACGTTTTTCAGCTACTTCGTAGCGCTTCAGTCGCTAGGCCACGGTATAAGGTTGCTAACTTGAAACTTCTCTCCTCCCCTTAGTGGTAGTTGTAGTCGTAATTGTAGTCGTAGCTCGGAATCAGTACCTACATCTCTCGTCCAGTCCAGCTACTCCACAGAGCTTGAGTGTTGGAGCGCCAACTGTTGTCTCTTACGCTAGTTGTAGTCGTAGTCGTAGTCATAGACTTGCAGCTTGGAATCGGGGTCAAGCAATCCTCCTATTTCAATATTTTGCCCTTGATTCGTCCGTCGTTAGTAGTTTGAGCGCAGCAAAGCGCTGTCCGTCTGCGGAATGAAGTCTAAGCATGAAATTAATGTTAGGACCAATTTTCCCGGTTGTCTTTGCTCGTTCTGGTCCTCAGTATGCGTACGAAGTCGTTGTGTGTCGCTCGTGAGTGTAAGGATAATGGCAGATCGTTCTTTCATTTAGTCGCCTGTTCGATCGTCTGCTTGCTTCAAGTTGCTTGTTAGTTTCATTTCTTTTCCCTCGGTAGAAGGCAGGGAAACTGAGTCTTTCTGTATAGTGAGGTGAGGTTTTCGAAGTTTAACGGTGGTATTTCCGTAACTTACTGACCAACTTACTAACTGACCGACTGGTTGCACCTTAGCCTCCCAAAATCAAAAATTATGATCATCAGTCCCATACACCTGTAAGATGCGTCGTGTGGGTCTTGATTTCTATTGCAAATGGAAGGTGAATATCTGGTTGCTGGGGGAGGAAAGTATCGGCTCGCTTGCACAGTATAAAAGACCTAGCATCTCGAGATAATCTTGATTTCAGAGCAGCAAGCGAAGGATCTTCAAGAGAGTTCGCTAGTGGTGGAGTTCGGAGGCAATTTTATACGCAGCAAAGTCTGCGGAAGGGTGCTAAGACTGCAATGTTTGCTGCATCAGCAAGGGGCAAAACCAAAACTACTGATGGTGGTAAATGCAGAAGGACAGCAAGAATCCCAATCGACAATGATATGGCCATGATGACGGTGAAAAGTAATGACAATGAATAGCAATCAATGACAACAACAGGAAAACACGTAGAAGAAAACCACGTGGAGGTTGCTCCCTCAACCCAATCAAGACTGTCGGAACTTCCTATCACTAAGCCGTTCTTTGATTTTCGCTCTCAAGTATGGACATGAGACGAACTCTAGGTTACTGTTTCTAGATATGCAAACAAAGTCAGTCACACCATGCAGATAAAGATAGATAAAGGGTCTGCCGAGATGTGATGTGAGGTGATGTGGAATTACGTCTCATCTCACAAAAACCATGCTGCAATGCAAGGCATCAGCGGGCGAAGAGCCCCCAGGCCATACAAGCAGACGTAGTTAATCCTAAACAGTGCATTCATGAAGTTGTATTGATTCGCTATGCTATGGACCTCCGCTAGCGACGAGTCTACGACAATCCCGTATTCCCATATCCTCTCCAGCGGCTCCAGCCCCCCCGACTATTCATATTCACTCTCCCGTACCGCTTCACCTTCTCGTCACCCCACTAGGACCTCACCATCCCTGCCGCAAGAATCCAAAATAGAAGCAAAAAGATCAGGAACCATACCAGATACATAGAACGCACAAAAGAAATGCCGGGAAAAAAAAAGAAATGCTCGGTGCGAGATTCGAACTCGCGTCTTCTGCGATTCCTATTTATATTTAGACTATAGAACAGACAAATAGATTTGGGAGGCAGGCCAGTTAACCACTACTACAACCAAGCTGGGCGGGCTGTAAAGGCGGGAACCGCACTCGAAGTGTGTTTGTTCTCTTTGATTTAAGAGGAGGAGGTTATCGGACTATTTGAAGGGAGAGAATGGAAGGGGAATGGAG
>LLKJ01003508.1:0-22463 GCA_002242865.1 Clarireedia sp. CPB17
GGTGAAGTGGGATGGGAAGGGGAGTTTTGAGGGGAAGATATGCATGATGGAAGTTGTGAGTGGAGGATATATGGTTGGAATTATTGCTGACTGATTTAATTGTAGGAAGATATAGAATTACAGAGGGAGCAGAGGAAATCCAGATGAGGAAGATCGCGGGTCATCTTTTTGGATACATGGGTGCGAAGAAAGCAGAGTTGTCAAAGTTGTGATAGATAGTTTCACTATACAAAAGTAGGTTGATATTAACCCGATAATACTATATATTGTTTACTTCTATTTCCCATTCACCTCTTTCTCTCATTGTTTTACCACCTGTGGATTTACCCACCTCAACCTAAACCTCCACCCTATTCTGCACACGTATACTCGCAGTCATCACACATACTCACCACGCTCACATACCACTCGCGGAAGCCTTTGCACAGCCACACATCTCTCCGAGTGGAGGGATGCGAGTTGGCAGCGCAGCGACGGACGACGTAGCGGCGGCAGGTGCAGTTGGCGTGCTCGTGCTTAGTTGTGGTTATGATACACATTGTAGGAGAGGTTGTTTATGGCGTGAAGCGGGTAGAAAGGGGGTGTTGCGTAAATGAGTGTGCGGTAGGTTTGTGGTTGTGGGCGTGAGTAGTTGAGTGAGTTTACGAGGCGGTTTACCGAAAGAATATCTGGGCGAAGAGTGTAGTTGAAAGGCTGTTTGCTGGTAGAGAATTATGCAGTTCTCGTGGAAGTGCTATTGATTTGAATAGATGTGGAGAAAAAACACAAGAGGAGGTAGCAAAGGGAGACATGTAGAGGATTTACCGAGTCTGTTCACTCTCCTCCATGTGTGTGGCTTTCAGGTACATCAACTACTACTGCCGGTCGAGCATATCATAGAAAACCCATTATCCCCTCAATGAAAATAAACAAGGGCAATCGAGAACCACACAAAGACTTCTTTGATATCTCAACCATCTCCCCTTTTAGAACCGAACAATCACTTCTTCTCCCCTCTTTGTAGCGCATCATCCCCCTTTGTTAATCATTCAAAGTATAAGACCATATCATCCACCCACCAAGCAACAAAACAAGGCCATTGTTCTCTCCAATTATTTCCAGCTCTTCAACTCACTCAAGCAACCACCAAGACACCAAACCAAGAAAACCCCCCCAAAAATGTGTACCCAAACCCCCCTAACCCACGACTGTTCCCACACCCTGCACAGCACCGCCACTTGCCTCAGCCAGCGCATCAACCAAAAGCTCCACCCAACGCCGACGTCGACGCAGCGCCCCCGTCCCTNCCCCTACCTAACCACCTCCCGCCGCCTCTACACGCTAGTCCTCTGTCCCCCCTGCCACGCCCAGCATCAGCTCGACGTAGCACGGGCTCGCGCTGTTGCGCAAGAGCGGCTCAAGAAGCTGCATGTCAATGCCAGAGCCAGCACAAGCGGAGTATCCAAACCCAGCAAGACCAAAAGACAACTGCAGCGCGAGCTGCGCCGAGAAAAGCAGCTGCAAGAAAAAGCCGAGCGATGGGAACAATATCGGGAAGCGCGGATCCAGCGGACGCCCGCGAAACAGTATTGGGAGCCTGATGAGACGGGATGGAAGGGTGTGCATTGGGGGAAGAAGAAAGATAAATGCGTGGAAGATGGTGAATGCATAGAGTAAGTTCTTTTTAAATGAGGAAGCAAATAAAAATCTAAGAATTTCCAATAAAGGACCACCCGTTCGCTACTAGTCTATAGTATCGCCTGCATCCCAAATCGTAAACAGTAAAAGAGATACACAGAAAAAGTGGGAGATATGCGCGCCTGCAAACGCCTCCGAAAAGAAGTGATCGATCTTAATGCCGCCCGCTCGCCGGTCAAAAGAACGAGTGCAACAACTCCCAACTCCCTAATCACACAAACTATTTCTTCGTGACATCATCCTCTGTTCCCCATCGAGTTGCTTCATTTCCATCTTTCCATTCCTCCTCCACATACCCCAGATCCTTCTTAACCCTCAACACCGTCTGCTCATCGCCCGTATTCTTCCCGATATTATCGCTAATCTTAACCGCAGGTTTACCATCCGCCGAACTCAACTTAATGACAATGTTCAAAGGAATAGATTTCTTTCCCGTGGCTTGGTGAACGAAATCGTTTGTGAAGAATGTGCCTACACCGAACGTAGATTGGAAGCCGGCTTCTTCGGAGAGTTGCTTGTATTTGATGCAAAGATCGATATTCAACGAGTCGGAGAATACGATGGTCTTCTTGCCTTTGATCCCATGCTCGTCGTAGAATTGGCGCATCTTCTTAACAAAGCTGGCTGGATCACCAGAATCTTGTCGAACACCAGTGAATACCTCCGCAAACGTAGGAACTTTTCCATCTTTCTCGGCCGATGCATCGAGCGGTGGTTTCGTACTGCTGACTCCATCAGTTGTGAGGGTGTCTGCTGATGGCAAAGTCGCGGCCGCTCCCGATGTCGCCTTCGTAAGACAAGGTACCGGCTGCGAGAAAACTCTCAAGAACTCTCTTGTACCAAATGTATCTGTAAGAGCAATGCCCAAAACTCCTTGACCAAAACAACCAACCCAATAATCCAAAGCAGTAGCAGTGGCGTGCTTGTAATCATCCGTGATAGCAGCTACCCCCATAAACCATTCATGTGCCACCGTGCCAATCGGCGGAATCCCAAATCGCATGGCCAAGTGAACATTACTCGTACCAGATATCTTCCCAGACAGGCCCTGAGCCTCTCCGTCCTTCTTTGCTTTGACTAATCCGCGAAATACCAGCGCTTGGGTATGGTAATCTCTTCGGCGGCGCGTGCCGAATTCTGACACAATACAGCCAGCTTTTAGAAGGGTCATTCCCTTCTGATATGCCAGGTCTTCTTGTCCATCATAACTCCAGTCCGTGTCCATAAACCGAAAGTATGCCTCGCTAGTTAAAGCCAGCAGCGGAATTTCGTAAAGGATGGTCTCGACCCATAATCCCTTGATTAACAGATTCACCTCTCCTACATCATCATCCCTCCCTTTGTCATCTACCGGCATGAAAGTCGCTTCGATCTGGTTGCGCGGGTCAAGACGGAAGTCCTTGAGGAAATTGAGGTAAGGCTTGTTGAGGTACGTGCAGGTGTTTGTAAGGAACCGAAGCTCGTCGTTCGAAAGTGCGATGTTTCCAAGCTCTACTACTGTTAGCTATTTCCCGTTTTTTGATTTGGAGCCATGTACTATTGATCTGTGCCTGCAGCCAGCGGAAAGCAACTCTTGATAGCTTCTTCTCTGGAGTGCGGTTCTTGAACGCGTAAGTCACTTGGACCCCGGGAAAGTACTTCAGGACGGCACATTGCATAGTTAACTTGTAGAGATCGGTGTCGAGGAAGCTAATGACTCCCTCGGGAAATGGCGACGACCCATTGAAATCCATTTTCTGATCTTTCGTCTTCCGGATTTCTTGAGTTGTGTCTTTGTGAGATTTTGTGAGCAGATGGAATTTCTCCGTTTGTGCTAGGTATGTCATGCAAACCGGACCCCACCATAGAATAGCTCTTCCGTAGTGGGATGATTAGAAAGCTACAGCAGGATAGCATAAATGCACAAGCCACTGACCAATGGAAATTGTCCCACTCCTTGTTTGAAGGGGCCGATAAAGGACCATTCAAACTATCAGATCTGGGTTGTGAAACATCTAATGACTCATCTGTTCGCTTTGGTGATGTAGATAGTCCCGCTCTTGTTGTGTTATGTTCCTGTTGTAGCAATTCACAAGACATTCGTTGACCGAGATCCATTCCCTTTAGTGCTTCTAAGCGGGGCTTCTCCGCATTTTTTCAAAAAGCTGCTCGTTTCTCCACACGCAATTTTTTCTTTTTATATAATTACAAATAGCGGGTTGAAGCACATATCAGCAAGGCCGTTTGGTGTAGCGGTTATCACGTCTGCTTTACAATTCGTCTCGTACGAAGAAGATCGCAGCAGGTCCCCGGTTCGATCCCGGGAATGGTCAAGCTAAGCTTTTGCATTTTTGTTGCATGTGCGAACGAAGAGGATTTAAGATACTAACCTTTTTGATGTGAATATCCGAACTGCGATTTGTAGTAAGCCTTTGAATACGGGAATTGTCCGTGTGAAACAATAGAATTCATTCTTGATTTGCTGTCTGCTGTTCGATGTAGCCTGGTCGAAAATGATAGCTGGTTTCGGATGCTTCACGCGTTACTGTAAGAATGGCAAAAAGCAGTGTAGAATTGTCTTTGTTTGATCAATTTTTACGATACTATCAATAGAGTTTTTAAAACAAAAAAAGTAACATCATCCCCCCCCTTCCACCCAATCGCCTTGTCCGGTCTGAACTCCAACTAATGTCCCCAAAAACTGTTTACATCTCCTATATCAACCACCAGTGTTCACTGGTGTCGATTTGGTTATGTATGTATTTACATGAATGATAAAGACGCTTGCTTATACATTAAAGTTCTATTCTCTGAAATTAGATATAGTCATCGATGTTGACTCTCTTGAAGTATGAAATATGGCCAAAAGGTATCCAGTGCTGCGCCAGAACATCATGAGATATCATGATGAGCTCGGACTCGATATATTTGTCTACACACAGCGTCAGGAAAGTCAGAGTAGGAACGACCGTTAAGTACATACCATCGCGGAAGAGTTGATTAGCAATATGACCCTGACTTCTCACAATTCTCGCTCCGGGCCACTTATGCGTGGCGAATCGCTTGAAACCCCTCACTCCAATATCGTCAGCGTGCCATGATATTTCTCCTCGCGGAATATTTGGATCGCCGGTCAGTTTGATTCCCGAAAGGCTTCCTCGATAAACACGCTCGTTCTTCTTCCTTGACTCCCACTGTTCGACGGTCTCGTCCTCTTTTCTTACTATTTTCGACTCGTCGAAAGGCTCGGGGTCGTCTTGTTGATGTACCAACAGCCATTCACAACCATGACCGGAGTAATCTCCAAGCTAGAGTAAAGCTTAGTTAGCACCCAATACTATGTAAGTATTCTGAAACAAGATGCCAAGCCTCGGTTGGCAGCAACGGTTTGGGGGTGCTCAAAGGTAATCACAACTTACAAAAATTCCCTTATAAGGTTGATCCTCTGTTGGCGTATATAACGACGGGTCAAGTGTTGACAAGGTGCTAAGTTCTTGCCCCATCCGATTATCTCTCCCCATTTGTATCCATGTTCTTAAACGGAAAGTTTGATCACTTATTTCGGAACGTTGTTGCGGCCTCGAGACAATGAGGTTCCTCTCCTGAGGACCCGGAGTAAGGACGCGCTGTCGTGCTGGTACCTTTGGCGGCGGCCATAACGATGCATCTGGTTCTAGACCTGAGGGTACAGCAAGCATAAAGTTTGTGAACATTGAGTTGTTATGAGGTTGACCAGGTAACCTTTTTGACATTACTTCGTTCCGAATTCTGTGTGTGATTTCTCCTTCGTTCCATGAACGGTCGCGCGAATATACGTCAATATCGAGATGTAGTGCTGGTGGCCCAGAGTGCAAACGCACTTTAGGTTCGAAGGAATGTATAATGGATCCTTCGATTTCTCCCCAAGATTCAAATCTGGCTTGGGGTCTTTCGGCCACGAGGCGATGCAGTGTTATGGAACCACTTTCATAGTCATATTTCGCAACGTAAAATCTGCCAGTGGTGAAAAGGTCGGCAAACCATATTTTGTACTTCGGTATGAACCAATGAGGATCATGAGCTTTATAGAGGTCATAGAAAGAGGCGCATATCGACAGGGTTTTAAGCTGCTGTCCTGGAATGTTTTCCTGCACGAAGGATTGCCAGAGGAATTCGGCACGAGCATACTTGTATAATACTTTGCAAGTCTTACTGACCTTAACCAGATCGTACGGGGACAGGCGAAGAAGAATAGCATTGATAAGTTCAGCTGGGAGATGTAACAACCAAGTCTCTGCGGTTATATCAGCATCTGGAATCGCAAGAGTATGATATCAGTTTCTATTCATCCTTTAATTTAGAAATTGGGATCTCAACCAGATAAGTTGTACATGGTAGCAAAATAGTATGCTGCAAGCCAAGGAAGCCAAGAAATAAAGTAAAGCAAGAGAGAGAAACGTACCAGATAACGGTGTATATGGGGTTTGCGAACTCACAGCCTGTGGACCTCCATGTGACAACTGGGAGGATGTGGATGTGGATGTGGACGGAGATGTAAATCCGTATTTAGAAGTTGATGGTGCTTCTACTGCCTCGACCGAGTTCAAGGTGGACTCGATCCCAGGATTCTGTCCTCCATACTCATACTTCGCGCTCTCCTCCATTGCCGATTTCGAAGTCATGGTTAAGGAAGTTGGTTTGTGATATGCAAAGTTCCAGGACTTCAAACTTAGGAAGGTGGCTGGATCTTAAAGAAATGCAGTGTTCTTATGACCACGCCGATAATGGACCTGTTCTTGGGAAATGGGGTGTGGCAGACGAAGCTATCTGCATGTTACGTGTGCCCATGAAATGCCTTTCTCGAATTCTTATTCGATGAGAGGCCGACTTAGTGGTGCCTTGGTAAGATTTCGCAAGGTCTGCTCGTTGTGTACGAAAGCGGACTTTTTTACCCTGGAAACAGAACCTTCAGATGACTGAAGGGTGGTTGGTTGGGAGGGTTCACAGAGAAACCGATGTGGTGGTGGTATGTAGGTGGTGTATGTATGGGAAGGTTGATGAGCTTCCTATTCTGGCTGGATGTCGGGATATTTATCGGCTTGTCGTTTCAATGGGAATTCTTAATTAATGCGATCTACCTCCTAGCGTGAGTTTAACAGTCATACAACAGGTAGACAGGGAAGGAAAAAGTGGGAAAAAGCCAGAATTTTGGAGAATTGGGAGAATTTGGTGAAACGTTTTTGTAGGTAGGGAGGTGATAGGTGGCGGATGGCAGCTGGTAGATAGAAATTCGGGAAAGGTTGGGACGGAAATGTGAGGAAAGTAAGGGCAACCAAGGAGCACTATGCGTGATAGGGCTCGTGATGGATAAAAGGCTGGAGATGCTCGAGAATCAATGGTCGATGAGTCTGAAGAAGTTCATGTCAAAGACATACAGAGTCCTGTCCTGTCCGGTCTTGTCTCGTCCCGTCTAGTCTCGTCTCGAGGTATGGCAGATGGCGGACATCAAGCTACAGCAATGGGTAAGAAGTCGAGATAGAAGTAGAAATAAGCGTTGTGCTATGTATGAACATGAAGATGCAGATAAACACACGCATGGAGGTTGCAGAAATGCAGAGGTGTAGAGGTGTAGAGGTGTAGAGGTGTAGAGGTACAAATCCACCAACGACAGAATGATATCAGTAGTTGTTCTTAGCTCTGAGCTTATACTTTCCATGGCTGAATTCCATGGATGGAGCTTTGAGCCACTGAGCGAGCTATTGCAGCCCGCCGACACAAAAATGGGCGGGGGATGCGGTAAGATTTCAAGAAGCACCAATCCCGTGATATCGAAATGACATTGGCCGGATGCGATGCAGGTGATTGGTGACTTGGTGACTGGACGATATGGTGACTTTGACGACTCTCCGGGTTGCAGCGGTTAAAGTGCGCCGGCAGCGTGCCAGTACGTACCAGCACCTAGTTCGCACGAGTAGCCGTACGCGTCGGTACGTAGCACGGGATAATGACTTCTGGTATGTGTACTGGGAAAGGAAGGGATCGGAATGTAGTACGATAATGATGAGATGACGGGGCGATGAGGCGATGAGACGATGAGATGCAAGCAATGATAATGATAATGATAATGACGATGACAACAACAAACGAATAAAGGAGCCACAGCGCGATAGAAAGGGACTCACCCAATCACATCAGCGTATTCCCAATTGCTCTGCCGGCAAATCGAATTTTGTATCTGCTCAATCGTCGCCCTCCGGATTTCCGATATATTGCATGCCTCGCCCGATATTATGTACTGCTTCGTACTTGGTATAGTAAGTGCCGCACATAGTCCATGCGACAGATGACCAAGCGAGCGAGGCGAGAGCAAGATAATGATAATCGGACTTCTTCACCCCGTCTCTCTGCTGATCTTTACCCTCTTTCTCTCACGCGTCGGTGTCTCTCTAGTACTGGATTGTATGTATCTACGGCACTCCTGCGTGCGTCGATGATGTGTTTCCCAACAAAGACGTTTTCCTTTTGCTTTAGGCAAGTCCGATGTCGCCTCACTCCCTTGTTTGGTCGATTCAAGCTTGCTGGTCCATTTAACAATGTCCGTTAGTAGGTATCGCGGCGTGCGAGGGAACGACTCGATGTGTCCGTGTCACCCCTACTAGCTGAACCGTCTTTTACTGGAAGGTGCAAATGTGGCTCGCCGCTCGCATGGTCCAAGATTGGGATTTCGTGGAGAAAGAAACTCGTGGAGACTAGGATTATGAGGTGCACGAGTAAGCCTGGAGGTTACGGGTAGATGGCACTATGAAGAAAGAGGAAGGACATAAAGGATGGAGCAAGGGATGGAGCAGAGACGTTACTTGGGAGTACGAAATCAAAGTACGTACATATCTATATCGACCAAAGCCAGGAGGTATCTGAAATTTGAAGTCTCTGCTCCATCCATTCCAGCTACTGGGATTTGCGCTTACGAGCGAGTTGTACCATTTACTGGATAGGAATTCTCCCACTTATCAAGCAATCCAAGCCGATAGGCAGCAGCTGACAACGGGATATATCTTGATTCTTGGTACGTTGGCGATGCTAAGACCCTTTCCAATAGGCTGGCTGGGAGGCTGGATCATATAGCCAAGTCGCCAATTTGGCAACGATACCTTTCTCAATGTATCTTATGTCCATCCAATTTCAAATCAATATCACTATCCTATGTATATGCAGCTTTCTCCTTTCCCATGCTGGAATCCTGGATACGATGATGCATGAGCCGGGTACAGTGCTTGGCCTACTAGGTTTCTTGCTTCCAATCTGGGGCCATAACCGTATTGAACATTGGCAATGCATGCAGTTCAAATATCACCAGCGTCAGACGCCGATTCAACACCCAGATACAGGATCGCTTGCGACTGAAAGGATCCAGCGATCGTGGTAGTTTCAGTCAATTGTGCTCTTCTACGGGCAGCTTAATACAACTGAGAACCAAACTTACTCTCCAAATCCCCAATGGATAGTCTCTAGGTTAGAGCTCCAATTGCATCCCCAAACCAAAATATTCTAAAGCTGAGAATAATAAAGTCCAGGCCTTGGCATATTGTCCAGCACTTTCAACCCTGATTACCAGCCACCCCCACAATCTGTGGCCCAACGGTTTGCTTGCTTCCGTTTTGGGAGCAGAAGAAGAAGAGGCTGAGTGGGGAGAAAGTAATACTACAGCTAATACTTCTACTGAGTATGTTGTTTAGAACCTTCAGTCTGTTCTGTAGAGCATGTGGAGTGAGAAATTAGAAGCGTTGAGCACGGCGAATAGTTATATCGTTTATGGATATGTGTTTGTACGCTGCATTAATTGAATGACTATTTGATAACCTCTTTGTCACCTTTGATAGTTATTTTGCTGTTAACACACTGGAAATGGATCGAAAGAAGATAAAAGTACGCCATGGCTCGTGACCGATAAAAGATTCCAAAACCCTCATTTTCCCATAGGCAAATTATCACCTTCGCTCAATCGACATATCTAGGACCATCTTCCTGCCAATTCGCCGCAGGCGTTTCTGGCATCGCGTAAGCACCTGGAGTAGGAGCTCCACCATAGTAACCTTGACCAGGGGTTGGCGCATCCATAGCTTGAGGTGTAGGAGCGCCCCAATTGCCTCCCCAGTTTGGAGCCGGTGTTGGAGCGGAGTATGCACCAGTAGGAGTTGGTGCATTCATGGCGGCGGGAGTTGGAGCCGAATATCCACCCGGTGTCGGGGCGTTCAGCGCAGCTGGCGTTGGAGCCGAAAGGGGTCCACCCGGTGTAGGAGCATCGTATGATGAGCTCCAGTTATTATTCGAGTTTTGGTTAGAGTTCCAACTGTCGCCTGAAGTATTTGGTTGATAGGCGGGAGTTTTGGAGCCCCACGAGTCGGTAGCATTGCCACTACCGCTGTACGCAGGAGTTTTGGAACCCGATGCAAAGCTATCCGACATGCCGTATGCAGGTGTCTTAGCTCCAGACGACCAAGCAGGAGTTCGGCTACCTCCACCATAGGCTGTGCGACTACCGTCATATGGATTAACTGTTCGAGATCCATCAGTCCAGCCAGGTGTTCGTCCCCCATCTGCAGTAGCTGATTTCCAAGCCGGTGTTCTTCCACCTTGTGCACCACCCGCAGGAGCTATTTTATGTTAGTATATATACGAATGGAAGGCTGCTTTCAACTTACTGCGTCCCCAAGCTGGAGTACGTTCCACACCGCTGCTGGGCATTGGCGTCCTTCCACCAGCTGCATCCCATGCAGCAGGAGTAGCACCTCCGAATCCACCGCGGCCTCTTGAAGCTCCTCCACCTCTATTGCCACCTGGACCTCCCCTAAACCCATTTGGATCTGCTACAGCGCCGCCATACTTGTCCTTGAAACCCAAGCAGTCTTTTGGTACAGTGACAATCTTGCTTTTTGTGTGAAGCTCTATTCGCGCATTGGTATCTGTAGTGTCCTTTACAATACCAAGTAAACCTTTGTAAGGACCTTTCCGAATAGTGACAGTTTGGCCAATGGAGCGATCTCTGCCAAAAGACTTTGGCGGAAGCATTTCGCCAGTGCTCTTTGGATGGAGTTTCAAAGCAGGGTTCATTGAAGTGAGATCAGGTAAAGATGAGGCAGTTGACGTGACTCGCCCACCTTTGGCGGATACGCTACTAACATTGGTGGTTCGAGTAACAAAAACACCGGCATTCTCAGTCATTTCTGAACTCTTCAAGAAGAGATAAGAACGATGAATGTGAAGGATCTTGCCGGTTCTGCTCTCTCCGCCGTATTCCTTGACAGCATCGTCCATCTTGATCTCTGCACCATTTCTGTCTGTTGCTACAGCGTTCTTCCGCTTTTCTAGCCTGTTCGAAATCTGTGATGGAATGACCATTCGGTTTTGACCATTCTGGTCTAAAACAACAAGTGATTCGCGGTCGACCTTGATGATACAAGCAACGGTCGAAGGATCCAATTGTACGAGATCCCATAGCTCGTACTTCCCTAGCGACCCACTGCCACCGGAATCACTAGCTTCTCGAAGATCCTTGCTGAAAACAGTGATCTCAGTGTTGGCTTGATCGCTCAAGAGAGTTACTCGATCTTCTATGATTTTGACGACCATGCCGACTTCATCCCGGAACCTACTGCCGCCGATTACTTTGACGTGGTCACCCTCACGGAATCGTTTGCGAAGACCTTTGACTGGCACTTCGATGGTTTGGCCTCGTAAGCCTCCCTCAGAAACGGCCATTGTGACGATGTCCCCTTGTACAGAGACAGCTTTGCCGACAACACCCTTTTGCTCGCCCTCATAGACCTCGATGATGTCACCCGGTAAGTAAGAAGCGTTTGCTGTACTAGCTTTGAGACTGGCAGCAAGAGCATTAAGATCCAGATTTTCGGTACCATCCTCAGCGCCTGAAGTGAACCTTGTGACTTCCTCAAGGGTTGGGTTAACATCTTTGGTTATAAGAGCCTGAATCTTGACGTCCTTCTGACAGAATCCGTTAATGTAATCCTCGCCCATGTAGGTCCAAGTCTTGGTGTCAGGTCGGCCTTGTAGGTACCGGGCATGTCGCTTCTTGGCTTCAACCTCACTGAAGAGACGCTGCGGAGGTCTAGGTCCTGCTATTACTCGCTTCCTCTTCCCAGAGGCATCCAATCCTCCACCATTGGCTTCTTCGTGAAGACCGTAGTCAAGACGAGGCACATACCTGACGCGAACTTCGAGGCCCGTATCTGTCACTTCCATCACTTGTGCCAAATCACCCGCATATTTGGCTGGTCGTCGAAGTCGAACGTACGCTCCAGGCTCTAAGGTGGGGCTTTTGGTGACTCTGAGCAGATCCGGCCTCTCCTTGATCTCCACAAGCATCATCTTGGTTCGCGGGTAGACATTCATAAGACCATCAAGAGCAACCAGAATGTCCGTTTGTCGCTGAGCCTCGACGTAGATGAATCCTTTCATTGTGGATTGTGTTCCACCACGTTCAAACGCGCAAGTGATCGCCAGCTCGTCTTTGGTACCACTCCGCTCTTCGATTCTCTTCATGATTGAGAACACAACCTCTCTTTCTTTTCCTTCTTTGCATCGTACCGCCCAGATACTTGGATCATCGACACTGGGGAGTAGAAGACGTTTGGGAACAACGGCAGAATCACCAATTGCTCTACCTGATCTACCTTTGTTGGCGTATCGCTGTCGTAAAATTTCGGCCTGCTTCTCCGCATCCAAACTGGCTTCTATTTCACGTCTCCTATCCAATTCTCTATGGCGTCTATCGTCCGTCTCACCACCAGCAGGAAGATCCGCAAGATCATCGGGATGTATGTCTGCAAGGAAATTGTCTTTAATCTCATTGAGCTCATCTTCATCATCCTCATTTTCATCTTCATCCTCGTCAACTTCGGCTTCGACATCGAGGAAAACATTTCGTCGGTCCCTGCGGCGCTTTCGTCGATGGCCCTAAATTTCCAATCAGCAACAATCCCAGTCGCAAACTGGTGAAGTAAAGCTGGCGTAGCATCCAAGCCCACAGCATATTACCGTAATTTCTTCCTCGTCATCCTCTTCTTCATCCTCATCGTCGTCGTCGTCGCCTGCACCAATGTCTTCTCCCTCTCCCTCAGCGTCTTCATCATCTTCCTCGCCGTCTTCATCTGCGCCATGGCCAGAATTGTTTTTCCTGCCATTCGTCGGCGCGGCTCCATCTTCGGAGTCATTATCCTCATCTACTTGACGTCTTGACGGCTCGACTCGTTTCTGTGCGCGCGATCCATTGCCATCTCCGTCGCCTTCATCTTCATTGTCTGAAAGATCTGCAGGCTGGGGATTGAAGTTATCGTCTTCCTCGTCACTTTCGTCAAAGGAGGTACTCAGTAAGTTTGAAGTAGACATCTTAGTACGAAGAAGAAAAGAAGAAGCTGAGGAATTAAAGGGCGGATGGAAGGTATTTGTACTGTTTTTGAAAAAGATGGCCTAAGTTATTTAGGTACAATTGGACGAGGCAAGCAACTGTAATCCTTTGTTTCGTTAAAATGGCCTCAGCCTTCTGGTCGTCGATTGCGCTAGCTGTTTTGAGACTAGAGTAGTTTCTGCTGACCTTCTATGAATCTATGAACAAACATGTTTCTTGCATTCTCTAGTAGATCGATCCATTGTTTGTAAAAGCACATAAGGAAACCTTCTGATGTTCGTTTGACGTTGCTTCGAGCTTGGTGGAACATCTGGATGGGAATCGTACAAAATTGCGATAGTACAAACCAGCTCCCCTCGCCAGAATTCTTGAGTGATCATTAAATGCTCAGTCACAAAGTCCCAAGTTAGAGAGCAAATTGACTGTTCAAGCTTCAGGTATGTTACAAATTGAATAGAAGCCGTCTTGCTTGGGAAAACGTTAAGTGATGGGTGCCAGCAGGCGCGATGGCCGCAAGCCGCCTTTACAACAGTATCAACCCAGTGAAGGCTTGTTTGAGAAGCTGTAGTTTTACTTCATGATACAATAGTCCTCGTAAGGTCTTTCATTTCGTCGTGCGTATTCATCCACGAAGAAATGGACGGTCCCGCTGCTATCATACATAAGCCCCGATATTAAGCAACCTATTGTAAATGCTTGGATATTGTAGATGCAATCTCCAAAAAACTGAACTCCAGGCTTCGATATGCGAAAGACGTCGTGCTCCTGTCTATAAGATAATCCGAAACCTCATACTCCATCATAGCTTCACGCCCCAAATTCCTCTGCCTCCACTTACTCCTAGCCAATCACCATTTTCACTGTTGTTCAGGTTGCTGCGCGGAGCCCAGCTAATATTCCCTACTTCATAATCGCATTGCCAGCTGGCTGCAGGCCCACGAGAGTTCTCAGGAGGTGGAGCACCGTTTGTACCAGGGGGTGGGAGAGTAGTACTTTGACTTAGTAGATCCCATATCAGGACTAATGAGTCGTCCGCCCCGGATGCAAGAGTTCCTCTTCTGGAAGGCGACCATTCTATACAGTTTATGGCTGCTGCATGACCTCGGAGCTCAAGCAACGCTTGTCCCGGTTGTCTGACGTCTAGGATGCGGATGACTGAAGAGTCTTGAGAGAAAGTTGCAAGAAGGTGGGTATCGTGTGGTGATGCTGCTAATCGTAGAAGAGGTGGAGCATACGACATCGTCTGTTGAGCCAACGTCGGACTGATTCTTCCACCAGGACTAGAATCTGTCAAGAATGTTAGTGATATCCATGCCACATCAGATGATATTCAAACCTTTGTCATCCTTCGCAGTTGGTTCATATATAATAGTGCTGTGCTCCAGGCTTCGGAGATCAAACATTCTCACGCTACCGTCAGCACCACAACTCACAAAAACATCAACACTGTTGGCACAAAATCGCACGTCGAAGACCTCTTTGTCATGCGCGATCAATTGTGTTTTCGCAGTCAATGTTGGGATATCCCATATTGTGCATGTAGTATCTATGCTTGATGTGATGATCAAGCTTGGGGAAACAGTGTTCCAGTCCAAAGAAGTTAATGGTGCAGTATGCTCGGGCGTTTTAGAGTTAGAAAGAAGAGCAAGTGGTGTAAGTTTACTCGGAGGTAGGTCTCGACCAGCGTTGGATGAACGAGTAATAGTGTTTGATGTGGAGGCAGGAGTTTCTGAAGGGAGCGACCAGAGTCTCAAGTGATCTCCAGAAGTCGCCAAGAGGTCGGTCGACTGCTTTTGCGACGATGGAGGCTCCCATAATAGACGTGTAACGGGATATGAATGAGTTGCTTCAGCGATTTTTGTGAATTCCAAACCATATTTCGGACCGCCAGGAACATAAGATTCCGACTGTGTAGGCACAATTTGCGAGTCGAGTATTTGGATCTAGAATATCTGAATCAGCCTATTTCTGTGATCAGCCGAGAGCCGCGCGGTCATCTTACAAAATTATGTCCATCTTCCAGATAGCTTCCTATAGCCACCTTTCCGGCTTCATTGTTTTGAGCAGGCCATTTGCACCAGTCAAATGCATAAAGCGCCCATGGAGCTAAGTAGTTGCTGTTCGTTGGCGTCGCGCTGGCCCCATCATAGGAATATGGGTTAGCTCCAGGCAAACCTTCAGAAAGTCCCGAGTCCCCACGAGGTCGAATGTCCGCTAGACCAAGTGGAGTATTCGACACAGTTCGTTGCGATGGCTGTGGGGTATATTTTTGTGAGGGCGATGAGAATTGACTCTGTTCAGTTCCTCCGGGAGTAGTCGCTTGAAATTGTCCATAGCCCTGGCTGTCAAACCCTGCTGGGCTCGATCGTGTATAGTTGTGCGAAAGACCCATATTGGATGTCCGTGAAGGAGTCGAATATTGGTCTTGAGGCATCGTCGGTACAGAGGGCGCAGTGTGTGCTGAGATTGCGCTGGGTCGTCCAGATTGCAAAGGACCAGGAAGTTGTGCCGTATTTGGATATTGGGACGGTTCTGTGGTAAGTTCCTCTTGCTTGATACGAGGACCACCTTGGCCATAATCTCTGGGTGATAAAGGACCACGTTGCGAAGACATATTTGTCTGCGCTTCGTCAGGGTGCCGCATTCGCCTAGGAGTTTCGTACTGCTGGGGTTGGTTCATGGTAGCGTTGTTGGAGGTGCTCGTCATAGTTGAATTAGGACCATGTGTTGTTGTCGCAGGTGCTGATTGTCCTGCGGCAGAACTCAGAGCGGGCAAACCGAAGCTCCCTAAATTTTGCGCGGCTTGTATTATACCAGTGGCTGCTCCCCCGTGCGCGACATTCTGTTGCGGTTGCGAAGAAGACGAGCGAGAATGCGAGTGAATATGAAAGGAATCAAATGGCATGGCTGACAATGCAATGGGGGGGGGTAAGAACGCCCTAGAGTCCTGCGGTGGAAAATGGTAAAGTGGGAGGTTGACAGTGGTGGGGAGTCACTGGGGACTCGGGAGGCTTGATTAGGCCGCTAAAATCGAGCCTGGGCTTTGTGAGAGCCCAATTGAACCACCGAAATGTTCGGCAAGGCTACCTGTAATTCCTGATTCCAGATACTTATACCACGATCCATATCCTTCCTCCCTTCCCTCACAGACTTCTGCGCACACAGTACGCCATATACTTTTACATGAAAAGATCTCCTCCTACCGACGACTGAGTTTTGAGGGTACGACCTTTTGACTCTTCTAAGACCATTATCCAGATATTTATCACAAACAGTGTGTGGGCAAGCTATCCTGCCATCAGTCGTCATGTTGCAATCCCTCCTTCTCCTTCCCCAACACCCCGCACCAATTACTTCAACAGCTCTCAGTGCTGCTTTTTCCCCTTCAATCTCTGCGTGTCTCGAGATCCTCAAGGGCTCGGCGTCGAATACAAGACTTATCATAGGTATAGCATCTGCAGACTATCATGAGCGACTGAGTGGTCCTAGAGCTCAGATCTATAATGAGGTGGAACAATTGCTAGGTGGCCTTTATAGCCTTATCAGCCTGATATGTGCTAAACAAAGCGTCGAGGTTGTACCAGGTCTTCCCGGGGCTATCGACGTTCGCATTGTCTTGTTAGATTACGACTCCGCTCGGTCGTTGACTTCAAGCCAAGAAGCCGATAATAGCCACGGACCTTTGGTTCCAGGTCCTATTGTTGACCTTTCGGTTTTTGCAAGTACACAGCGTCAATGGGACCACGTATTTTCCGTCGAGGGAGAGAACGGTCAAAGGTTGCTTAGAGATTATCTAGACCTTGCAAACCGGATCAGTCCTCCGTTGCAAGCTGCATTCCACATAGTTGGTGGTGGCCTTAGCATGATTCAGAAAGGCACTCGATCCATCAAAAGTGGTTCTTCAGTCTCTCATAATGTGGTAGCGGTTGGTGGCACGTTTGATCATCTTCATGCGGGACACAAGCTATTACTTACAGCTACCGCGCTTTTACTGCAACCAGCTGTCAGGCCTTCGGATCCACCGCGTCGATTGATAATTGGAATCACGGGCGATGAGCTCCTCAAGAACAAAAAATATGCTGAATACCTGCAAAGCTGGGAGAAACGGCAAAGTGATGTCGTCGATTTTCTCGTGTCGATTCTTTCGTTCATGCGAACCAAGTCCGAGGACACCATCCAGACAATTCCGTCGCAAGACTCAAACGGTCGAGCAATCTATACGAAACTCAAAGCACACTCCATCACTCTTGAGTGTATTGAAATTCAAGACGCTTACGGACCGACCGTAACAGATGAAACTGTTACCGCACTCGTGGTTTCTGGGGAGACTAGGTCGGGTGGTCAATCTATCAACGAAAAAAGGGTGGAAAAGGGCTGGAAACCCCTTGAGATCTACGAAGTTGATGTTCTGGATGCCGAAGATAAACTGGATTCAGCCACCAAAACAGAAAATTTTGCTTCCAAGATCAGCAGTACCGCTCTGAGGAAGCACAAAGCTGCTCGCGCCCAGACATCTTCACTCTGACCCCCTGGATTCTACCTCTCGACGTATTGGGTCACCGGTCTATTACTCCTGGCGCTACTCTTCAAAGATGTATCGTCGGCAATAAGGCTATGGAAACTATGCCTTATATCGAAAACGGCTGCGTGCCGAATTGAGTCACTTGCGTTGTCACAATATGCACGTCATTGCAGAAAGCAAAGGCTCATGCATTGGATTCAACATCTCGACAAGGGGGTCCGGCCCACCTACTCCCGCACACCTTCTTGAGGACCTGGAACCTAGCTCCCAGAGTTCGTACGATTCTTCCGAAATGACTGGGACATTGGACGGGGAATATAATTGGACGCCCAAGCGTGAACGCTCACGGTTATTACCCAATGGTACCTCTCTATGAATTCCCGAAACGTTGTGACGATAAGCTTTCCATATATCAATTTGATGAGACTCCGAGACGGACATCATAAGCTCGTGGGGAAATTTTAGAACTCAAGTCGTGTGCTGCAGGGAGACATGCGGGACTTTGAATTAAGCGCCCACCGCCCAATAAGCTTGGCTGTAACTGCACACCATCATTTTCAATGCAAGCATTTCCAATAATATGGAAGGATTCGTCCACACCAAAAGCGCAAGCTGGCGTCTCTAAACCACCAATACTAATTTCACGAATCTGTTCTCAATATTCTACAAAAGTGGTGGAGTTGCATTTTCTACAATAACAGGCTACCAATCCTTACTTAGTGTTTGTCTCGGGTAGGATGACAGGGGTTAGCGATGAGCATTAGCAGGCCTTCATTGGACGAGACTTTCCTTGCTCTGTTTTAGTGAGCTTTTTCCGTGTCAGTTTTTGTTAAATATTTTGCTCTATCACATCGAAGAAGAACCACGCCCAGGTGCTAGATCAAGTTGTCTAGAGCGCTATTCTCCGGTCCGCAAATCGCTGCCATGCAGACGATCTGTCACTCCGCTACACCACGCACGATTCGCTATCACTCATGCAGCCGTGGGATGGCTATAATCCTTGCAGCATGTCTGTAACAAATTACAACCCTCCAATATTCATCCTTCTCTCCCAATTCGTATTCGACGAGTGTCACATGATCTTTTGAACACCGAAGAACCGGTACCTAAAAGTCCTGCAGCAACGCTATGAATCTTTTCTGACCAACCAAATGGAAAGCAAGGTATACATCTGCATGATAATAATGTGGTAATAGCCATCGGGGAAAAGAAATCATTCACCCACGGTCGAGCCACCCCTTCAAATGATTCTTCGATGCATCGACACGTCAGAATTCATAAAACCTGACTGCTGAACTCAATCTCCCTACATAGGGTGTCGGCGCTCAATACATTCGTTATGATGTAATTGACTGATTCTTATTCATACATTGGTCTTTTTTATACCAGTTTCAAGCTCTTGAGCAACGTTGGAATCCTTTTCGCTGGACGGTCGTTATGTGAGGTATGTGAGATCCTCGTAATGCTCTCAGCTTCACCAGTGGTTGCGCTCATTCATGGACCAATGCCAAATTCGAGTCTCAACGTACCTTTTCATTACGGGGAACAGACATTTCAAGTCTCAGATACCACTCGAACATTTTGAAAGAACATGTTCTATTTGAACCTCAAGGAAGATATGAGCGTATCCTGAGCATTAAGAGAACCCATGAAGTCTGACGAAGCACATCTTCAAAATCCAGATTGAATATAGTACCTCGAGATTTGAGTTGGTCCATGAATTAGAGCACTCACATGATGCTTCTTCTATCCATTCTAACGGCAAATTTCTAGGGGAGGCGTTATTCAATCTAGATTATCGACATAACCACCATTTCGAGAAGATGGATAGTTTGAAGCCCATTGAGAGGCTTCCCGATGAAGTGCTATATCGAATTCTTCAGTTGGTAATCCATGAAGATTATCGCCTTGGGCCACGTGCCTCTTCCCCGTGGGCATCTCCCGAAGTGCGCAATTTCTGCTTGGTTCAGAAAAGATTCAAAAGAGCCTATGACCTTAGGGCGCCACCACCCATTTTGAGATTGTCAAACGAACTATTGGAGACCATCTTTGAAAATCTCGTGCAAAACTCTGGAAAATTAATCCCAATCGATCACCGCGCTTCTCTAAGCGTGGAGAGCTTTCAGTCCATGCCACCGCAGACCATGGAAGACACGAATATTACTATGAATTTGGTAAGCTATTCTCTCGATTTTCAATTTCTGAGATGTCATCTCTCTGATATGTGGTAACTACAGAGCTGCACTCATCGAAGGTTCAGAGATATATTGCACGGGAGGCAATTTGCACGCATAGCGATTCGATTTTCGCAGGACGGGTTTGACCGATTGAATTGGCTCCTAAGTCGGCCTCACTTGGTACCACATGTCAAAAAATTCTCCTATATGATTCCCGTATTCTACTTCCAAGGTACTGTGAGCCCCACATGTCCTTGGTATTTCAAGCATTAGTTGACATATCCAAAGGTCTGGATCATCTACAGAATTTGCTAGAAGAAACACGGGTCACCACTGTTAACATACAGCGACAACTCAACCAACGACAACTGGATACCAACGCTCGTTTGAACGACAGATCTAGGTCATCCCTGAAGCAATTGCGCGCAAAGCTTGACCGTAGTCAGAAAGATGAGAGCACAATTTCTCGAGTGTTATCCAGAGCACGTGAACAGCGAACAATCATCCACAACCAACTCGACATACAGACATTACTCCATGCATTTCGAACATTCGTGAATCTTCAGCAAATACGTCTCATGCGAGTCCAGGATGTTGTTGATATCGGATGGGCTTCCTTTTTGCGAAATAGACGCTGGGATGCGTTCCAACGGAATACCAATATGACAGATCCCATTTTATCTGTTGATCTAGACCCCTTAGAGTGGACGGTAGCATGCGAGCATTCTGCGCGCACCCTTGGATATGCATTCCTGCAGTCAAATTCGCCGGCCACTCGATTCTCTAGCCGGTTCGTTAATCCTAGGATGCCATTTTTATTGAACCACCACTCTCAGGCAACTATTTCATCCCTAGCAAACCGCCTGACTTGCCTAGAAATCCAAGTTCAAGAGCCTACAGATGATAAGCTTCATCAGCTTTCTACTCTTTTTGAAACTCTCTTTACCAACGCAAACAAAATTCAGGGTTTGCATGTAGGCTTTCCTACACATCGGCCCTTGAGCCATGTCCCGCTTGAAGCAGTGTTCCATAATGTTTGCTGGGAAAACTTACGTTACGTCGGGTTTGGCGCGTGGCATCTAGAAAGCGAAGAAATTATCAATCTGCTCCGGAGACACCGTACAACTCTCAGATCCGTACGACTTAGGAGTGTCAAGTTGAAGGAAGGTAGCTCCTGGCTTGACATTGTTCGAATGGTTCGACTGGAACTCAAGGATCTCAAGTGGGTTAGTTTCAGGGGGGTAGGATATGTGACGCCAACTGTGGAGGTGAATAACAACGTGGGAGGTTTTGTTCCCCAGGAGATTCCGGATGACGATGAGGACAGTAGCGACGACGAGAGCGAATATGAGGAGGATACAGCAATCGGAGATAGAACCTTGAGCCACCACAGTAGTTCAGCTGTGCTGAACACTCCGGTGAGAGATGACATGGGATGTGCGTGTGGGAATGGTTATGGAATCGAGGATTTGGAGGATGTGGGACGAGATATTCTGAAACACCATTGGAAATATTGGGAATTATGGGCAGTGAAGAGATGTGCTGTGCACGATCTTCATATGTAGTGTAATTCCGGATACATTAAATCTTCTACTTGCGCGGCTTCTTACCATGGTCTTACTACGGAGTAGTTGGCTATGCCTGTTTCCAATATCATCTCATCAGTTTTGTTGTGACATTCCAGTCTTCATCCTTCTGAAATAGGGTAGGGTGCAGATTGGTACATCGAGTTTGAACATTCAAGTAGTATTCATACTGAATCGACAAGCTAACTTATCATTCACACTTGAACTTAACTTTGATCTTTGTCTCGCTTTGAATTAGTGTATCCCCTGGCTGACCACCATTCAGCATCAGCCTTGTCATTCGTGCACGTCCATTAATCACCACCATAAAATTCGCAAGGCTAACACTTCCGAATTCACTCTCGTGTTCATCGCATGTGATGCTACAACTCAACAGTCCGGCTGACAGCCCATCTTATTTTCGAACAGAATCATTTATTGATTGATTCACAGGATTGCATGTGCACAAATCATATTCAGAAGCTCCCAGCCTACTGAGATCTCCGACAGCCAGTTATCCCTTCCAGAATTCCAAGTTTACCGCATCATTCCAGCCAGACCATATCTTTTACAATCCATTCATATCCCCTACAAACGAGAACAGCTCTTGCCATTATCCCTATCAAGCAACGAATTATGAACACAAGCTCAGGCTGAGGCTACATAATAGAACCAAACCGGCCACCGAAACCCAAACAAGCAATCACCAGAACTGCAAACAGGAAAAAAAGAAACCAAACAATGTCCTTCTTCAGCACAGCTTCCTCCACACACAAAACCCTCCTTCGCAACCACCCCAACGACCACGATAGCGACTCCACGCACGATGTCAACCTCCGCGACCTCTCTCCGCGAGCCTACGCATCACCGAGTCCCCCACCCTCTTTCTACCGCGAAATGCGATCCCCGAGCTCCGACGGCAGCAGACGGCACCCTGCTAGCTCGATGCGCAAGGCGAATAGTGGTAGTGAAAATGGCAGTCGCAGTGGAAGGAGAATACAATTTGCGGCGCCGCCACCGCCAATTGCGGGGAGTGTGGTGGCTTTGAATGGGTTTGGGAGAGGGCTGGATGGAAGTGCGAGTGCGGGCGCGAGTGCGAGTTTGGGGGGCAGTTTGTTGCTGGGGGAGAGGAGGAGGAG
>LLKJ01003509.1:0-28102 GCA_002242865.1 Clarireedia sp. CPB17
CCCCCATCTCATTCTTCTATCCAACCAACCATCCAATCACACAAAAACTCCATCATAATGCCCGCCCAAGTAAATCTCTTTTGATTTTCTTTCTCTCTATGTCCTCCTTGTCTGTCCCTAATATGCAAACGCAACCACCCCATGAGAATCAATCATCTCATCACAGTATATCATCCAAACCCAAAATCCCTAGCCAAGAATCCAAAAATAAAAACAACCAAGTAGCCCCCAAAGCCAGCTAAGAAGGTATCTCAATCCGTTCATACATGTACATATACGCATCCCAACCAAACCAATCCATCAGGGTATCTATCAAAAACGTACCCACCCCGCGCTAAATAAAACCATAAACAGGAAAAAGGAAATCTCACAATGCAGAAATCTACATCACAAGATAACCAAGCCCCAGACCCAGCACCATGACCGAAAGATCAAGAACGCCGTATTGGTGTTTAGGTTTCACCGCTGTGGCATCGGAAGTAGAGCTCATCGCCAGTGTTGCCGTGGTAGTCGCACTGCCAGATGCGGCGGCGCCAGAGCCAGATGCGGTGCCAGAGCCAGTTGCGGCTGCGACAAGACCGGAAAGAGTTGCGGTGCCGCTGGGGTTGTTGGATGCGGAGCCAGTACCGGTGGGTTTGACTGCTGTGGTGGCGAGGGTGGAGCTACCAGAGGCGGTCTTGCTTGCGGCGCCGGATGGAGAGGAAGATCCTGAAGATGATGATGAAGATCCAGATGAAGAGAGGGGTTTGCTGCTGCCGCCACTGCAACCACCGGTGCTCTTGATGGATTGGTAGGAGCCGGTCAAATCACCGTAGGTGTACTCGGTAGCGCATCCGTAGTCTTGGATGGTAACGTTCTTGACGTAGAAGGTGAATGGTCCCTTGGTGAAATCGGCTGCGCCTCCGGCCCATTCACAGGTTCCTTGGCTAGAGGGGTTGGTTGCTGCGGCTTGGTCGGCACATCCAACCCAGCTGCCCATCTTGACTTTCATAGGGGTTTGGGGATAGTTCTTTCCGCCGAGAGCGAGCGCGTCATCATATTTGAGGGTGCGGATTCTCTCTCCGTCAATAAACCAGTCGATTTTCTCAGCAGTCCAGTCGATGGTGTAGTTGTGGAAGGTGTCGATAGGAGTGGAGACTTTGGGGTATTCAGCACGGTTGTAGGTGGTGGTGTTTCCCTTTCCGAAGAAGTTGTTCTCTACTTCATAGTTGTATGCTCCGAGCCATTCCCAATCGATCTCATCAAGATCATCCGACTCGAGGATGAAACTGCTGACGATACCAGTTCCTGGGGATGCGCGGGCCCATACCTCGATCGCACCGAAGAAGATATACTTGGAGTTACCGATAGTTGGTGCATTGGTCTTGGTGCTAATAACGAACTGGGCACCTAGGGATTTATCGTAGGTGAGAGTTGTTCCATCGGCGAGTACCCAATTGTCGCTCTTTCCAGCAGTGAAATCAGTGACTTGAAGACCGCCAAGAGCTGGGTCAGAAGGGCAGGCTGGGAATATGTTAGTCGGGTTGGACAAAAATTGGAATCAGTAGAACCTACTCGTCTTTGTTGGGTCACAGTCGGTAAATGTTTGTGCGCTGGCAAGTCCTGAGAGGAGAGCGGCAGAGGCTGAGAGTAATGAATAACGCATATTGAATACTGGTGTGATGGTGTGTGTGATAGTAGGAAGATACGAGTTGGAGGGGTGTTGGAGGAGTATTGAGTATTAAGAGTATATGTATGAGACTTTTTTCAAACACGAAACAGTGATTCTATGCAGGTAGGCGCAGCGCAAAAGCGAATGTGGGCTGAGAGTGAGTCGAAAAGAGAAGGAACGAGTTCAAAAAGAAGGGTGAATTCGTTCGACAGGATAGAAGACCACTTTATCAACCAGATAGTAAATGCGAAAAGGAACAGATGAGATGATGAGATGAGGTGTGAAGGGATATGAAATTCGATGAGGGGGATAGGGAACAAATAAGCAGGAAGGGGAAGGGAAGGAATATCTAAGTTTAAGTATGAGGCAGGAAGGGAATGAAGCGGGCCGGGGGTATCATTGTAACGTACCGTACCGTATGGAGATATTTGGCATTGCCCTCTTCTTTTTCCCTCTTCTTTTTCCCTCTTCGTGTTACTACGGAAAATGAGTGGCTTGCTGGGTATGGAAAGGCATAACACAAACACAGCCCTGCAACAATTTCTATGGCCCGAGGGCGCGTTTTCCAAACAGGCCATGTATCAGAGCAAGGACCTTATTGGTGATAAGGAAAAACGGGGCTGACACGAGCATTCGAGCATTCCGCACGCGAAGGCCCGTCGCCAATCAAAAGCGGGAATTGGTCGGAATGGCGAACAAGTCGAGGAAACAATCCATGGTGCGATCGCTCGACATGACAAGAGAGCGGGTAATCTTGGGATGATGCAGGTACGAAAGTACCAATGAAATGATCTACGAGACTACGCGCGGCACCACCGCACCACCGCACCACCGCACGTATCGGCCTAAACGGGCGGAGGGTTATATCTCCAATGTTGTCTTGGGTACCAGAAACGCGCCCTGCTGCCCCTCGTGTTGGAAGTGACGGCACTCTGAGAAGTTTCTTGATCCCGAGGCTCTTCCAGTGGCCTGCCCCGTGCCCCGTGCCCAGTGCCCAGTGCCCACAAATCCGTGCAGCCGGCCATCTTGTGAGACCGTTTTTTGTTTGTTGGTGAGAGTCTACGTAGAAGAGTGCACATTTAGATGAAGATCCTTTGGGAAGATTGGATGACTGCTGTGCTGTTATGAAACCCGCATCTGCAGCGCGCTGCACCAGTCAAATGTATGAAGAGTACGCGCCTTCTAACCATTGCTTTGGGCTCGCATCGTCCGCGTAGAGAGGAACTGCAGTGGGCTGCAGATTGTGCAACACGACCCTACTGCCAAAAGACCCTGGGTACTGGAAGCTAGGAGACGATAGGTGCTGTGGCATTCAAGATCTAAGACTCGAGATCCAAGATTCAAGAACGTAGTTGTCGCTCTACAATGATCTCTGCTGCCATTGTTGCAAAGCCTCAATACTACTTTATCCGGCGTTTTGTTACGAGAATGGGCTGAGCAAGGGGAGGTTTAGTAAGCACAGCAAGACGAGAAAAATAGTTATTTTAGGAAACATCTCCTCAAGAAAGACTTTTCTTTTCCTTCGAGGCGGCTGTGCATCGAACCTAATCTAAGCCATCTTCGACCTCGGCGCTGGTCACCAGTCCCAATGTCTCGGTCGCTACCGTTTTTTGAGGATGCATATCTTGCCGTGCGGAGTATATCGCTTCGTATCGTGCGTGGTGTCACCGCCGTCAGTTACCACCGATCATACTTACAACGAAAAAGACCCCTTCTACTTTAGTCTACCAGCCACTTCGACATGTACGTACTTTGGTCAAGTTGTCATCAACATACTATCGTTAGCTGCAGATGAAGTCCAAAGTATAGCCGGAATAATGGAGAAGAATTACGCTTCTCATTGCGTGCGACGAATCCATTCATACGGATTGAATATGGTATCTGGGAAGAATCGTACTGTTCTACGTAAGCTGCTGACGGCCTCGATACATGTCAAGAAATTTCCGCACTGAGCGATGGCAGATTTTCGGGACCGACGACCGTTTGTATCTTGTTGATCGGTAAGGTTACAATATCCGTTGTTGTGACGATGTTTTTAAAATTAACATGCCGGCCGTCACACCCGCACCATATCGTATCTCCATCAATAACCTCGTTTTCCCTTCCTAGGTAATTTCCTGGTATGAATACTTCCTCTCCCGTACGAATTGCCGGCTCTGTTTGCTTTGGCGCACTCTCGTATTCGTCGTTATTGAAATTTCTTATCTGCGGGCCGCCTCGTTACCATCACCATCACCACGTTTTGCTTGTTGCCGTCCGGCCTACTTACTTCACACTCAACTTATCCACGCTATTGGTACCGTGTAGGCCTCTGTTTGTCTCGTTTGCTGGCATCAACTCCAGAGTTCAACTGATGTCGGTGAGCTTAATATTGTCTACAGCTCTCATCCATCGTCTTTGTCCCCAGACGGCCGGAACTCCACAGCGTAAGACCTACATGTGCTTTGGTGCTACCACAGTATCAGAAAGTCTCCTGGGTTTCATCACGAGTCGCAGAAATCCATCTCTTCCACTTCTGCTAGTCCTCCCGTACCCTCCCCTGATCTAAGCTTCTTTTACTTTGCGCCGAAGCACCTTCCTATCCACGACTAAAATGTCCGTGAACTCCCTAACCTTACTTGACCGAGAATCAAGGGTCCATTTACGGTTTGCATGTATCTTGGCAATACGAGGCGTCGGGTATCGCCAGTGATCTGTTAACCTTACCCTTACTCGCTCGTATGAGATTTGTTGGCTTCTTGGCCGGCGACAAAACGGGTCTTTTCACGATAGCTTCATTTTCTTTATGTACATGAAGCTACATATGATGCGAATTTGTTTCCCCGATGGCACTGCAGATGCATACCGTATCGACATGGCTTGGCTTATCTTGCTTACACTCCTATGCAATTTATTCCCACGGTGCCTCCGACGCGGCGGCGCGGCGTCCAAAAGGGGGATGGAGAGAGAAATGAGCTTTTACGCCACCAGTATCTACTTTTCGCATAGCATACCCAGACGGTGGAAATTTCCACTCGTTCCTTCTAACCTTATATTCCCCAGGAAACAAAATCTCACCATTAATATCGCTCTCTCACCTACCTCTGGGTTCACGAGCCTTATTCTGAAACTTCGCTTCTCGGCGGTCATCCTTACTATATATGTAGTGAGCATAGCACTTGTTTCTTCCTATAGGAAGACTCGAGCACCTTCCTATAGCCTTTCAGGTGTGTAATAGCAGTCATGCTATGCTATGGATTGAAATTTGAAGGAAGCGAACGCTGAGGGTGAGGCATTTTAAATAGTGCTTATGGAGTGAGTTGGTGAAACACGGGATTGGGTAGGTATATCTGGGGTAGGGAAATTGCTTGCTTGCTTTCTTTTCTTGCTCTGGTTCATGGAGAGGGGATTGGTTGTGATGGCTTGTGTCTTCGATGTTGTTTCATTTTACCCCAAATTCTTTACTCATGGGAGCAAAGTTAACGGATAGTTTCCGTGTGTGTTCTCGGAGTTCATACCTTTGGGATTGTTTCGCCTTCTACGGGTCAAGTAGCCTAAGGACCGTGTTCTTGGACATTTCTGCAATTGGTACTGCAGGACACCATAGTTGGCGTTCCATACACCAGCATCAAGTGTTGAAATTGATATCCGTGCTATGAAGGACGAAGGATATTTAAGCATCTCTCTCATTCGATCTAGTACACCTTCACATGGCCATTGTCTACTACTCTCTGGAGACAACCGTCCTCATGAGAATGACAGTGCTAGTTCCTTGATGCTGTCTGATGTAACTTGGTCCACTCGAAGCAGATGGCCAACTATATATCAACCTCGCCGCAGGTACGCATATTATCATCGAGAGATGTGTAAAAGCCAGCCATTTCTCATATCATAAACCGCCATGTCGACAGCAAGATAGTTGGGCAATAGCATCACCAAACAGGTGAACAGTCTCTGCTTGTCCAAGAATTGTGTCCACTTGCTAGAGCAAGACACCATTTCTCACCTCGTGCAGAATTAGCACTGCAAGAACTACATAAACGATTTCGTATAGCTATCTAAGTTGGAACATTTTGAATCCTAGTTTCTCTATACCGACATCTACTTCACGCACACAGTCCACTCCAAAAATTCTTACCTTTTGTACTCCGCCTTCGGAAACCAGAATAATACAGTAAGTATCCTCAGCGCAAGCGCCGATATGTCAAAATCAAACCATCACCTGTACTACCGAATGATCAAAACTTCCCCACAAGTGTCACATCGCAATAACACTTCAAGAGAATATAAAAATCATTAAGCACGCGTCTAAACGCCCAGAAAGTCTTTATCTTTGGCCATCTAAAATCTACGCCTACTTACTCCTTCCTCTCATCCAACCAAACGAACAACTTTCTCTTCTCCCCATATCCACTCTCAACCCTACTCCTTTCCCACGCCACCAAACGGACAAGTTCCACCCTCCCTCTGCCTCTCCTTCTCCGTCTCCTTCTCCAAAAATTTCCCCTCCTCTCCTTTCTCCCCCTCCTCNNCACCTTCTCCCCCTCCTCATCCCACCACCCTTCCAAATACCACTCCTCATCAACTGCTTCCGCCATCCACGCCGAACACGAATACGCCGCGCACAACTACCATCCCCTCCCTATTGTATTCGCTCGCGCACAAGGTTCCACTGTCTGGGACCCCGAGGGAAATGAATACATTGACTGTTTGTCTGCTTACTCGGCCGTCAACCAAGGTCACTGCCACCCCGCGCTCGTGCAAGCACTCTGCGAACAGGCACAACGTCTGACGCTCTCCTCGCGTGCCTTCCATAACGATGTCTTCCCCAAATGGGCGGAGAAAATCAAAGATGTCTTTGGTTACGATATGGTCCTACCGATGAACACAGGTGCAGAGGCAGTTGAGACGGCGGTCAAGATCGCGAGGAAGTGGGCTTATAAGGTTAAGGGTGTTGAGAAGGACAAGGCATTGGTATTTGCTGCTGCAGAGAACTTCCATGGAAGAACCGTACGTCTATTCTCTTTCATTTTCTTCATCCTCCCCCCATCCATCCTCCCCCTCCACCACCTCACGCGACCAACCAACTAACCCACCTCCCCCCACCAGATGACCGCCATATCCATGTCCGTCGACCCCGAATCGCGGGACAACTACGGGCCCTACGTCCCCAACGTCGGCGCCGTGTGTCCCGCAACAAAGAAGCCCATCCGCTTCAACCACATCTCCGACCTCGAAGCTGCGCTCAACGCGCACGGTCCCCAAACCGCCGCCTTCATCGTCGAGCCCATCCAAGGCGAAGCCGGGGTCGTTGTCCCCGACGACGACTACCTGTCGCAAGTGCACGCCTTGTGCAAAAAACACAACGTCCTGCTCATCTGCGACGAGATCCAGACGGGCATTGGGCGCACAGGCCGCATGCTGTGCTCGGAATGGGCGGGCATCAAGCCCGATATGGTGACGCTTGGAAAGGCGATTTCCGGCGGCATGTACCCCGTTTCGTGCGTGCTAGGCTCCAAGGAGATCATGCTAACGGTGGAGCCGGGCACGCACGGGTCGACGTATGGCGGGAATCCGTTGGGGTGCGCGGTGAGTATTCGCGCGTTGGAGATTATGGAGGAAGAGGGGTTGACAGAGCGGGCGCAGAAGTTGGGAGAGCTGCTGCGGAAGGGGTTGAGGGATTTGGAGAGCCCGATGATTAAGCTGGTTAGGGGGAAGGGCTTGCTTAATGCGATTGTTATTGATGAGACGAAGACGGGTGGTCATTCGGCTTGGGATTTGTGTATGTTGTTGAAGACTAAGGGGTTGTTGGTATGTTTTCTTCTTCTTTTCTTTCCTCTTTCTTTCTTCCCCTCGTGCTCTTCATACATGCCCCTCACCCATCCCATCCCAAAAACTAACACCCCCCACCCAGGCCAAACCTACCCACGAAAACATCATCCGTCTCGCGCCCCCCCTCGTCATCAGCGAAGAGGATATCCACAAAGCACTCCGCATCATCAAGGAAGCTATCATCGAACTCCCTACGCTGAAGGGCGAGAAGGAGGATGAGGTTGTCCCGAAGGAGGAAAAGAATGTGCATATTCATGTTGAGAACTAGATTAGATTAGATTGGCTTGCTTTTTCATTCCAGTATTGTGTACGTAGGTGGTTACGTGCTGGGTTGAATTCATATTGAATATTGAAAAGTTCTTTTGGTGTTTGGGTTGGGAGTGAGTGAGTGAGTGAGTGAGTGAGTGATATTTGATGTGCTCGGTAAGAATGGAGGGGTGAAGTGGGTATGTAGGATGTGTTTGCGCTGGCTTTGGAGATGGGATGCAAAGTGCAGTGAAGTATTGCGAATGCGTATGAATTTTGTAATACACCAACCAGCTACAGCAGAGTAGCTAGCTGTAAAGAGAAGGCTACTCTCATCTAGAGATTGAATATGATTACAATATTGCTTTTCGACTTCTTCCTTCTCTCTAGTCCCATTATTCATGATTTCCTTTTCTACCATTCATTCATTCATTCATTCCATCCTCAGCTCATTACATACATCATTTTACTACACTAAACCAACTTCCATTCCACCCTGTGGTCAAGAAAGTTCTATTTTATACTGTATCATGTCATAATGAATCATAAACTCGTCAACTCATCGCCCCCATGTACTATTTCATATCATCTCATAACTTCTTACAACAAGTACCTATAATCAGGACTTAGATCCTGTATTCGCCATACGTTAGCATGATTCTTTTTCGAGCAAAAGATCTTGGGTTAGGCAGTCCACGGAAGAGAAAGAAGGGGAAGGGGGAAAAAATAAAGAAAAAGGAATACATACACCCAACTCCGTCTTTTCATATTCCGTCAAACCCAAGTCTCTCGGCCTCCTATCACGCTGTCGATTCGTGAAAAGAACAGCAATAAAGTAGATGAGACAGGAAGTTGCTGCGAGACATAGGAATCCTAGGCACTATTTTCGTAAATCCATTAGCCAAAACTCTTCACATGTCACAAAGCCGTAAAAAGGGGTACAAAAAATACTCACAATACCATACCCCATCCTATAATACGGAGCATCCTTTGCCAAAAACGCATACGTAGCAATAATCCCCCCAATATTCCCAAACCCCACCTGCCACGCCGTACCCACCGATCTGCGATGATGCCCGCCCAGATTCATATTGAACCAGCAGACAATAACCGGCATCGCGCTATACGCGCCCATGGCCACCAGGAACAGCGCCGCGTACTCCAGTTTCGGGTTATCATGGACGGTAAGCAAGATCGCAAAGCCGGCGATGGCGACGCAGATGGGGAGGATGGTGAACAGGAAGCGATGGCGCGTGTAGTCGGACGCAAACGCGATGATCATAGCGAAGGCGAATGCGCACGCCCAGGGCGGAACGGAGTGCAGTTGGGTTTGGATGGGAGTGTAGCCGTAGGTGGAGATGATGCCTGGGGCGAAGAAGGCGTATCCGTAGGCGGGGATGATCATGCCGAAGTACATGAAGCCGCCGAGGATGACCTTGTAGTCCTTGAACACGCGCGCTGCGTCACGGAAGGTGATTTTGCGCTCAGCTGCTGAACGGCCCTGGTCGACTTGCAGACGGGCTTTTACGTACTCGCGCTCTTCGGGGGTGAGCCATTTGGCGTCTTCGGGGAACGAGGGGATGAGGAAGAAGAAACTGAGGGCGACGACGCAGGTGAGGACACCCTCGAGGATGAAAATCCAGCGCCAGCCGGAGTAGCCGCGCATGCCGTCCATTTTGCCGATGGCGCTAGCAAGGAGACCGCCGAATGCGCCGGCGAGAGTGGTGGAGCTGAAGAAGAAGGAGTAGCGGCGTTGGGCTTCAGACCGCTTGTACCACATTCCGATGAGGTAGAAACAGCCGGGG
This sequence comes from Clarireedia sp. CPB17, assembly GCA_002242865.1. NCBI lineage: Eukaryota > Fungi > Ascomycota > Leotiomycetes > Helotiales > Rutstroemiaceae > Clarireedia > Clarireedia sp. CPB17. The sequence goes on from LLKJ01003509.1 coordinate 9,514, forward strand.
AACATGCCCGCTTCGAAGAGCCCGAGGAAGAAGCGGGTTGCGAGGAGGCCACCATAATTTTGCACGAGTCCTTGGCAGATGCTCACGAGGCCGAAGAGGAACATCAAGGTGGAGAGCCAGATGTTGGGATTGAGCTTCTTCAGGAGGATGTTCGAGGGGATTTCGAAGAATACATAAGGTACGAAGAAGATGGTTAAGGCGGTGTTGTATTCATTGGCCTTAAGGTTGAGGTCCTTGGCCAGGTGGAACGACCTAGCATTGGCGATGTTGACTCGATCCAAGAATGCTAGGAGATACAAGATACATCTAGTGGAATTAGTCAATTGTATCCAAGTTGCCTGACGGAAATGCTCACAAGAATGGTATCACCCGTAAATCGATCTTGCGCATAAGCTTTGCCTCTGTGGTATGTGATGGACAAACCACGTGCAACTCGTCGAATTCAACCTCGCCACTACTGGGTGGGAAATTCGGATCGTAAGAATTGTTGCCCTCATTTTTGACACCCACTTCGTGATCTTCTGATGCCGATATCGAGGCGACTGGTGAGATCCCGTTTTCCTCTGGATTTCGCAGTTAGTACAATTAACTCCACCAATGTCCATGACATCGCATGTATGATTAGTGTTCTTGGCCGACTAGTGATCACTAGATCAGCCAGCCATTGCCACCCATTCGCCAAAATTGGCCTCTCATTAGCAATCCCAATTGCTTGCCACATTTCGGGTCGTAGAAGCAGTCAGAGTCACTTCTCAAGAGAAGTTCCTGACCATGTGTGAAGGGTAACCAAAAATGGGGTCATGCTCACTGTTCTTTGACTTAAACCCGAACATCTTGACGGTCTGGTTGTTCGTTCACAGGTCGGCGACTACGTTGAGAGACCAAAATGCCAAACAGCCGGATCGACAACGTCCGCGCTCTTTAAGAAGTAAAGGAAGTAAGAATGTGACGGTAGGAGGAGAAGTCAAAAATGAACAATGAGGATGACGATCGATACATATATGTAAGCCCACAACACAGGCTGCTTTTCTAATCACCTCGCACATACTTTCGAAAAGCTTACCATGCAGGTTCAGGCGCTGTGATGTCGAGCTAATAGTCATTTCTGTGGAGCGATAGTGCGGTCAATTGATCAAGTGGGACGAACAGGACACCAGGGGTGGAGGTGCAAAGTTTCGCTATCCCCGCAAATCGATCCCGGCATTTTGGATGATTGCGGCCGTGAAGGGAGTCATTCTCTGCCGTATTCCGTGAGTTGTACTTGTAGTTTGGCAGATCGGCTGTGATTGATGATCCACAGGATGGTTATGTTTGGGTGAGGTTCTCAAGTTGACGGCTACTAATCATACAGTAGTCAGCAACCTACCTGCGCACTCACACTCTCACAGACTCACACACTCGCATTAGAAATGCATGAGACCTCCGTGAATTGTGGATTTGTACTCAGTACTCCGAAAAGCCCAGAGGCAACAGCTGGTCATTCAGGAGAAAATCTTCACCGATTTAATGTTAACTCCGGATACGGACGAGGGTGCGCCGTGCATAGGGATCTGTATGTAGTTGTAGATCCGCTTTGCATGTGTTCCTACTGGTTTATGAGCTGCTAGGATGAGCTATTTCAGTGGGGAATTAGAGAGACTTGGGCTAAGACGAGTATGATTGCGGGGATCCCTGAAGGGCTTCAATCCCCTTTACCCGGTATCGGATGCTGTTTTAACAATGGGAATGGGATGAACAGCTTTCAGATCAGGGCATGACGATCCATAGATGGGTGGTTTTTGAGCCTCCTCGGCGACGACTCGGAGCCGATGTCGAAGGGAGCGCATATTTTATAGTATCACAGTGGGGAGTGTGGACGTTGGGTATCCATCATGCATTTCGTTAGGTGAATGGCCTGGCTGGGTGGTTCTTGTCCATCTGCGTTCATGAGTCCACCTGCAGTTTCTGCCATTTTATGTTGCGCAGGCCAGGTGGGTTCCCATGTGTATCTCGCAGTCGCTCAGCCCTAAGAATGACTCTGAAGCTGGTCGTCAGGAGACTTGAGCCATAACTTCCTTCCCAAGTCCAAGTGCTGGAGTAGAAGAGAGTAGGAAGTGCCATAGAACTATGTCCATGATTGCTACAAGTCGTGAAACGGTGTAGGAGGTGTTTGTCTGTATGTCTAACGGAAGGGGGCAGACACCGTGTATGTAGCTAGTCTGCTTTTTTGTATTGCTTTTTCGGTGAGAGAAAGCTGTGAAGCAGACACGAGAAAAGCACACTAAACTTTATTTAGAAGACGGCCCAATTGTCAGGCAGAGACAGGTGACTTGCCTCGACTTTCGAACGCGACTTGGACGGACGCGTCTTTCCATTTGAAAGCTCGAACTTCCTCAAGATATTTGACACTTCTTTGACATTTATTTGACATCTCTTTGACATGTCCTGGAAATTGCGCAATTCTGTAGTCATCTGCTGTGATCGACTTTCGTCTCATACAACGATCAAGCCGACTGACTTGCGCGTATAGCTCACTGGCGAGTGTCTTTCTTTTCTCTTCCTTTACTTGGCCAACAACATCATCCAGCTACCACCGCTCTTTCTTTTCCTTTGGGATTATTGTCTGAGATAGCACTACATCGGTACTGTTGCCGCTGCTGCTATTCCTGTACTAGGTACTCAAAATCCGTGTACCGTATCTACACATCAGGCCATTTCCATAGCCAAGGTCGGTTGGCTTGAGATGGGCTGCAAAGAGTCAGGCAAGTTTCGAAGTACTTGTATTTGGAAGTACTCCGTAGGAGATAGAGTGGTGGCACAAGGCAAGAATCATGAAGTGTTCCGGAAGAATGACCGCCTGAGTCAAGGAAAAGCAGGACTAGTAAGTAAAGTCTCACATTTTTATCAATAACTTCATCTTTATTGAGGCTTGATGGAATCTTATTCGTTCCCCAAGCCTGGTTTGACTAACACTTGCAGGTATCTCGTGGCCACTCTAACTACCTAATGCCCTGCCCACTGCCCACTGCCACTGCCCGGCTGCCCTACCTACCGATTCAGGTATTCTTTGTCCCTGGTGCTACTTCTGAAAGTCGCAGCCATTTCAATATCCAATATTGCAGCCCATGACTGAATAGATGAAAATCCGGTACCTACAGCCGACAGTCGACAGGACAGGACAGTACAGTACCGTACAGCTCGGTACACACGACGAATACATAGTGTTTGCGTGGTTGGTCATTTTCGTATCCTGTGGTAAATCAGACAACTCATGTTCCCTTGTTCCGGTTTCCCTTAACCCTGGCCGGCCATTGTTCGCCTCTCTCTGCACTGTCGGGAACGCCTACCACGCCTACCACGCCTACTTCGCACCTAACCATAAATAACTATTTTGAACAACACTCGACACCTCTTAGCCGCCTGTTGTGTCGTGGTAGTGAAAACACTAACCGCTCGCCTCTGCCGCACTGTAAAAGTAGGAGGTAAAAAGTAGGAGCAGGCTCGGCAGGCAATGTAAGGTAAGGTCAGCAAAAAAAAGGTCAAAGGGGCGGCTTTCCGAGGGAAAACTTTGTTTGTGTCATCTTCCCACTTCCACTTCCACTTCCACCGCCTGCATTCATCTCTCGTCTCCCCTCTCTCCTCTCTCCTCTTCATATTCTACTCAGACCTCAGATGTATTAAATTCTCGCCCGCCATCGCACACCTCTACACGACTTCCGCTCGGAACGAAGAAGGCTGTTTGTCCTTGGCGGTGGAAAATCATCGGCATTACTGGCAACTTGGTATTGCCGCACTGGACAAGTTCCTGGGCTAGAAGCACCACTTTCAATTCTCGAGTGCCCTCTAGCATTTTCAACTCACGAAACATACAACAATCAAACACCTGGCGAGCCCCAAGAACCACGACGACAACGCCAACACTCACCGTAAAAATTCACGAATCCCCACCTACCTACTCGTGTAACCCTGCTGTACAATTTACTATTTTTAAAAAGAAAGTGTTGTGGATGAGTATCATACTGTCCTTCAAACGCCGGCCGGGAGCCAAACATTATCCTCATCGTCACCGATCGACATCGCCGCCTCCAACAATCATCTAGCCTCTACACAGTTATGAGTGCCTCTTCCACACCTCTTTCCGATGCTGCCACCACTGATATCGACCTCGAGAAGGCCTTTCCCGGATCTCTGACCATCGCTCGGGATGTTACGAAGGGTGTCATACTGAGATATTTGGGGCAATCGTTGGAGAACCAAGGGCTTTGTGATCTTGCGAAACAGTTTCTTTCCGGCTCGGACAATCATTTATACAGCAAAATTCTCAGGATACAGGACACAAACTCGAGCGAAATGGCACACAGCAATACAATTCAGTTACCATACTCGGGTAACATAATAGGACCAACCTTCCCGCCCACCATGGCATCCTCCAATATGGCTTACCACAACGTGAATAATACGGATAATCACCTACTCTATGGATCCTCCTTCCAAAACTTTAACTATCCACATAACTCTCGCTTTCACTCTCAGTCAGCCCTTGGCGGCGTCCAAAGTCAAAACGAAAGTAGCGATCCGCCCCGAGCTGCGAATGTACAACGTGCGAACTCCTACCTGCAATCGTACAATAGCAATGGCGACATGACCAGCACACAAAATTCGCTTTCATCTCAACCTCGACCCATACAAGCGAGAGCCTCTGCCCAAGCCGACTATCCTCGGGCCCTAGAAAATCTGTTCTCTCGTTCTCATTTGGCTTTGACGACATCGTTTCAGAGCATCAATCCAGCCAGTCGAACAAACTCACAACTGCTTCCTCAATCTAATCGTCTCAATAATTCTAATTATAACAATCCTCAACATACCAACGGCCAACAACAATACTTTGGACAAACTTCACCTTTGCACTTGCAAAAGTCAAGTGGTAACAATTCACTTCAATCCGAATCTCTCCTTCCTCCACTCGCACCAGCACCTGCGCCAACCTCATTTTCCCCTCAACCTGAAAACTTCCTTGTCGTGGAATCCCGTTCCGGCACCGAAAGCCGTTCTTCAACACCACATACCACCGACATGACCAAGTCCATGAAATCGAGAAAGCGTAAGGCGCAAGCTACTGGGGATGGAGCAGCAAAGAAGGCCAAAACCGAGAGGACTGACAAGTTGGCCAAGATTGAGCAGGTAAGTACAATTCTGATTAACAATTTATCCAGAATCTGTTTGGAAAGCTAACATTCTATAAAGAACAATAAGAAAGCAAAATACAATCTGCCAGTTCATATCTGGATGCGAATTCTTGAATGCACGCCACCGATCTTTTTGAAGAAGGCTCGTCTTATCAGCAGGGAAATGAAAGATATGGTCGACAATTTTACCTCGATTCATAGTAATAATCGCAAGGAGAACTTTGGACACGATATGCCTGACAGTGTTCCGGGTCTTGACCAAGTAGCATATCTCGATCTACTAGGTGGGAAAGGATGCCAGGAGAAGGGATGTAAAGACAAACATGCAACTAGAGCACATTGGGCCTGGAAGAAGCGATGGTGTTTGACTTGCTGGAAGCACAAGATCGAGAGGGAAGATCGGATCGTGAAGAATCATCAAAATCAGTATGGACGGGTCATCTTTGAAAAGCTACTACAGTGTATTCCTGTCGGCATGTACGATTCTTTCAACAAGCCTCACGATTACGTTGATGACAGTGTTGTTCGTCCAAGCACAGCACCCAGACTTTACAAGTATTACGTGGTTGAGGATGTCAAGGACATAACAGCTCAGTATGATGCTCTTACTCCCGAGCCATATCGGGAAGACCCTACACACGATGCTCAGCAGAAAGCCACGGCATTACAAATTTGGCAAGACAAGATGGCTAAGTTGGATGAGGTTCGTGACGAATTCTTGACACAGAAGAAGGCCGAGAACGATAAGCTCATGCAACTTGTCGTGCGTATCGAAGCGGGCATTCGTGAGAAGAGAGAAAAGGGTCGTAAGCCTCATGACGACAATCGCTCAGCCCGTCGAAACCTGTTCCTCAGTAGAGCGGAACGTGACATACCCGAGATTCCGCGAGAATTCATCCTCGAAAAGTCACCAGCTTTCAAAGCTGCGATTCGTATCTTTAGAGACCCCGGTTCCGAAAGAGGCTGGAAAACCTTGATGCCTAAGATCGTCAAAGAATATAGAGATTCTCAACAAGCTCAAGGCGAAGAGAGCCAAGCTGCGGCAGCGAATTCCATCATGGGCCAAGCAGACAATCTTAATGGCAACGATGTTGAAATGGAGGATGACTATGGGCAGTTTGGCTACGAAGACAGCTTTTTGTCAAACCACAACAACTTCCGTCGACCTCACCAAAATATGCACCAGACACATCTCGGGGGATTGCAATTGCAAAAGATGTCCAATCAATCACTTTCTTCTGGCTCAAACAAATCTCATCTAGGCGGGTTTGGTAGTGGAATGAGCTATAACAACAACATGCACTCTCGGTCACAGCACTATCACCATACCGCCCGACAATCTTTTGCTCATGGACTGCCACAACCCAATCCCGTCCGCACCGGTCACCTTGGAAGAGCAGCTATCATTTCTGATACCAATTACTCGTCTATGAATATGTCGAACAGCAACGGTAATGGAAACCTACCATTGCACAATGGTCGAACTTCGTCTTTCAATCCTCAATCGTCCTCTAATCCCCGGACGCAGATTTCCATCGACTCCCTTCTCCAAGAATAAAGGAGAGATTTGATATTTTCACGATGCTGTGTTAACCCTCGATTTCGAGGAGACGTCATCCACGCATCTGGTTTCGCTTATACCTTGCCTTGCATTATTCGTTTTTGTATTTTCCTCTTTTGAGTTTTCAGCATAAAACTTTTTCTCTTTTTTTTACAGCATGGCGCATGGTTTAAGCGCAATACCCACGCAGAGTTCTGGTTGCAATAAGGCGTTATTTTGATATTGGTTCGATGCTATGGCTGGAATGAAGGAAAGATATACAACGAGTTCCGGGACACGACCTTTTTGTCGGTCTTTTTTTATTGAGTTTATTCTTTAAGAAAGCACGCATGGAAAGGATTTCAGCAAAAGGACAGCATATCGGTTGGCGTTATAAGCAATCATGAGTACAAAATTATCGAATTTCTTGAAGTGGGCACTTTCAGCGACTGCGTCCTTGTGGTAATTCGGGGCCTACTAGTTATGGATGCATTGCTTGAGGATCAAGGTTGGTCCAGGGCTTTGGCAAGAGCATTAAGGAGGGCGGGCATGCAGGAGGGTACTAAGATCGGCGTGTTTGCTGGCGGTTGGGCGGCTTAATCAGTCCTACTTTTCCCTGTGTATATAATTTACACAAGCAACATCTCAAATTACTCAGTATATCTGTTTGAAATACACCATATTATTCAATGGTCAATCCGACAATATCTTTGCCCTTGTCTCAATCCTCTATGAAGTGACGCGAATAAAGGGCAAACTGTCGTCGTATTTCCATCCTGCACAACGTTAAAACGGCGTATCCCTCAATAGATTGATGCGGAGCATGCGGCCGCTGCTAAATTTAGTGGAGGATGTGGTAAGGCTTGCTTCCCACCAGATTTCGCATGTGAATTCTCGGCGGACTCGTAATCATGATACATTCTTTTAAATTTCTTCCTTACATTTAATTAGTTATATTTCTTGCTGCCGTATTATCGTTGTTCCAGGCTCAAATTCCTAGGGGTTCGTTTTTCCAAGTTCGCAGGCGAAAGAAATGATCGAACTTTGAGTCCTGGTGCTTCACTTGTCGCACTCTTACGCAATGCCCGAACAGCTCAAACCCATAACACAAACACCGTCGCATGCCCAAACTTTACGAGAAAATGCTGTCCGTCGACGTCTATCGCGATCTCCTCATCCGTATCACAAGCACAATTTCGAATTACCCTATGCTTCCGAAAAGGTCATAACATCTGTCCTCCCCGCACCCTCTCCACTACGGTCAGCGCATAATACCGATGAAGATGAACAGGGAAGCAGTACTGTAAGGGTTATGCCGGATGGACGTATCGAAGCTACAAATAGTGACAGTGGGACGGAGGCGGACGATGAACACTTTCTTAAAGGACTACCTGCTCCTAAGATCAAAGCGCACAAGGGCTTACGCGGCGAGAATGGATTATCTTCTAGTTCGCCAAGCCCATTGTTGTCGCCTGCAATTATCGATGATGAGCTTCAGCTGCCTTCGAGTCGAGCTAGATATGCTACAGCGGCTGCAAAAGCCCTCACAGAAGAGGAGGCACGGAGAGTCGCTGCAAGATTGCAGCGAAGGGGGAGGATAGAACTTACCAGAAGGATAACAGAAACACTTCTGCTATGTTTCGTTGGCGCCATAATATACCGGAGTCCTGGGGTCGAAGAACTTGTTCGTTCTTGGAGATATGGTGTGTTACCATCTGTAGTTTGATATCGAAAATGCTGATGATGCAGAACTTGCCTGCCAGATCCTCGTTACAAGCTGTCTGATAGCTATATATCCATTGCGCCTATTACGACATTTGAGCTCGCGAACACCATGGAAGTCCCAATTACCTATAACTGTTCCTACAGGGTTCGACCCTGCACCGTTACTCTACCCTCCTATTCTATCAATGCTTGTTTCGGTGCTATTATCCGTCAGCGACCCGAATTGCCTTTTGCCTAGCATGATTCTAGCAATATCTACACTGCCAAAGCAACTAATACCGGCAATTGGGGGCGCAGAAGGACGCGATCATCTGCATTGGTTCTTAGCATGCACTCCTCTATTCACGGCATGGTCGACAGATGGGAAATCTCGCGGTATTGGTGCACCTCCGGTCATTCCAGAGATATTAGTTCTACTACCAGCTTTGCACCGAGCACTGTGCACGACGTTACGTTACCTCACCACAACCAGTCTTCTTTCCGCTGAACTTCAATTGCTGTCAACCGCTCTGATTAGCTTATTAATACGCGCATCTTCACCACAGGCAGTTATATTGAAATCCTTGCTATGGGGTGGAGGAGTTGGTGTTTTAGTAACTTGCACCCACGTTCTCAGGTGGGGTGTTGCGTTGGCTAGGGTTCCGAAATGGCGCTTCAAACGACCGGAATCCTCGAAGAAGCTAGGATTTAAACACTCCAGGAGATCCTTGTCCATTGGCACAAATCCATTATCAATATTTGGCGGCGATGCCATTGCTAGTGATTCGAGCGAGGACGACGACATGCGAATCCGTCGAGAGCATACGCTAGGGGGTAGTATTGGGGCATCAGAAAACACCAACGACGGCTTGCAGTCTGGTATTATTAGACGATATACCTCACCTAGCTGTGCAACCCGTCCAAAATTCAGTAATAGGACACCCTCTGGTCGAAAGAAAAGAAGTTCGTCGCAGAGTGTGCAGGCATTTTTCAATTTAACCTATACGCAAGCTCAAACCCGGAAGTGGCTCTACGCCGGCTACGTCTATCTCTGTGTCCTCGTCATAATCCTAGCAGGCATAAGAGAATACGTCGGCAGGTTCGCACTGCACGACCAAGAACCCATCGGGTGGGCTCTCGCATACCTCTTCGGCGACCTCCCCTGGTTCCGCCTCGAAGTCGTAAAAGCCAACCTCCAGCGCTGGATCCCCCTCCCCTCCCGAGACTCCAAAGCAACCTGCTCCCTCGGCTGGGTCGAACACATCCGGCACTCGGACTTCGGCCCCGCCAACACCCGCCTCATCCTCTGCGCCTACTGGCTCGCCATCATCGTCGTCGGCCTCGCCATCGTCTTCCGTCTCTCCGCCGTCTACGAAGTCGACACGCGCAGAAAAGTCTTCCATTTCATGATGGTCGCCATGCTGCTCCCCGCCACGTACGTCGACCCCGCGTTCGCGGCCCTGGCTCTGGCGCTCATGCTGGCGATTTTCCTCCTCCTCGATCTGTTCCGAGCGTCGCAGCTCCCGCCGCTGAGTAAATCCCTCGCGTACTTTCTCACGCCGTATGTAGATGGCAGGGATCTGAAGGGGCCGGTCGTCATCTCGCATATCTTCCTGCTGATCGGATGCGCGATTCCACTATGGCTTTCGCTGGGGGCGGCGCCGCGGGTGGGCGATGGCTGGGATGTCCCGCTTAGGGAGACGAGTATGGTGAGTGGGGTTATCTGCGTGGGGATGGGCGATGCGGCTGCGTCGTTGATAGGGAGGCGGTTTGGGAGGCGGAAGTGGATTTGGGGCGGCGGGAAGAGCATTGAAGGGAGTGTGGCGTTTGCAGTAGCCGTAGGGGGCGCCTTGATACTTGCGAAAGCATGGCTGAGAATCGGTGGTTGGAGAGCAGACGGTAATATCGATACGTGGGGAATCACAGTCGCGAAAGCAGGAGTCGCGGCTACGGTGGCGAGTCTGACGGAGGCGGTGCTCACGGGCGGGAATGATAATGTGGTGGTGCCGGTTGTGTTGTGGTGTTGTGTGAAGGGGTTGGGGATTTAGAGGTACAGGATTTTGTAATGTGTGCATGGTTATGGTATAGATCGTTAGATTCTGGGGCCTTATCTATTTACTCGTATGAGATTACGAGATCTGAGATGAGAGATGATATAGATAATGGACTAAAAGTTATCATTTTCGATGAAGGGGGTGGGAGTTTAGCTATGTCTATGCATGAATAGTGGCTGTATATACCTAGAAATGACGAGGGAAATGCCATGCATGTATGAACAGTCGTCATGATATACTCTTCGCTCCTGCTATATCCCTCTCCTCTGAGCTGAGATGCTCGTTTGATAAGACGAAATTGGGAAGGGCAGTCACTGTGGGGTATGGGCAAGTCACTGTAAAAAGATGAGAGAAATGGGGTAGATGATCTTTTTAATTTCGTCAACTATTGTTCTTTCTTTCGGAATCGGCCTTGCATCCAGCATCTGTACATCTTCAGTTGCTTGGCTCGATTGACTAACAACCTCCTATCGACGCCAAGGTTAATAACCTCGAAGAGAGACTCTTGCTCTGGCAATGTGGCCTCATCCGAAGCATCGGCAGGTGTGGTTGCGCTGGTCCATATTTTGACCAGCTCATCCTTTTCAAAGAAGTATACGCGAGTGCCGTCTCCACGGATGTAGAAATTCTCTTCGAGATATCGACCCTTCTTAAACCGGACTTGGGCAAGGTCTCCACGGCCATAGTCTCGAAAAAGGACTTCCCCACCGGGTTTCAAGACCTTGAAGATATTTTGTACAGCTTGACTCCATTGTTTCGGAGAGAGTGCAGAAAAGATGAAGATCATGATCACGATATCGACACTACTTTCTTCCAGTCCGGGGGGTAGGACGTCGCCAGCGGCATCCCAAACATCTGCTTGTATATTCCTTGAACCATATGCTTCATTTGCACGGATTACTTCCACGGCCTTTTTAGAGAAATCGCAAGCATGTATCTTTAGATCAGGATTTTGGTTGTGGTGCAAAATAGGGAACGCGGTGTTACCAGCACCTGCACCAACCTCGAGTATAGTGACAGGGCCGTATGTAGGTTTTGTCACTTGTGAAAGGATTGGGAATTCTTGCTGGAGCCACTTTCGATCCTTGAAGAAATTGGCAGTGTTGTTTTTGTAGAAATTGTTCCACCATTTGGCAGGGTCAGAATTGAATCTATCTAGAGTAAGGTGTTAGCAACTCGAATGCTAGACTAGGTGCTTGACAATTGAGATAACAAAAGCTACAATCAGATAGGAGCGAAAGACATGCTAAATTTGTTTCGTTCATGGGCTAGTAACCTCAGATGATCTATACGAAAAAATTGGAAATCATCAGGTAGCGATGATGCCGCAAAGGGCAGTGGTTGCTGGGGATAACGAAACAGAATTGTACGTACTCTTGTCAAAATCCGACACAGGCGCCTCTCTTTGTTTGGCATATTGTAGTTCTGCATACTCCTTGTAAGTCTCATCAGTCTCTACATGATCCCACGCATTGAATTCAAAGACATTGTCTTCTTCACTCAGAAACCGAGAGCCAAACTGGAATGGATCAGTTCGTTTGAGATTATGCTGAGGATCGTGAGAACGATGTGGTGGTAGTTGTTCCGTTGCATCAGTCGCGGTTATGATTTCATCTACCTCCAGAGAGGAAACGCCCTCTACTAGAGCAGCATCTTCACTGCTGGGCGGAATGTCGTCTTTTGACATATTGATGTTTTTCGAGTTTTAACAGGACGCGAAAGAGAAAATTTTATTTGCAGATGCGGGACTAATTATTGACTAGTGTAGACCACTAACTCCATCGGGCGCATATGAGGCGGTAAAAATTAATACTGCCCAAAAATATGTGAAGCTCTTGCAGCCGGCGAGAAATACTGCAGGATTTCTGCGATTTCATGGGCAATTGGGATTTATGATGGTAGGCTCACGTCCCAATAACAAGTTATTATCTTTGGTAATGGTTACTGACCACATTCTAGGAGTCAAAATCCCGTGCCGCACAGGAAAAGCTCGCAGAGCTTGAGAAAACCTCAGCCCCGTTCTCAGCGCAAATTCAAGTAGCTGCGAAGTTTGTTAGTCTTGAGCTGGTTGATGCTACAGATACGCTCAAAATTCAGAACTATGGACAAATAACCTCTCATGGTAAACATGCTACTGCAGCTACTCACGGTAAGGAAGAATGGCTTTTGCGCTGGCTCTTGAAGAAACTGCAGTCTCCCAAAGACAAAACACCCAGGTATGATTGTTCAGCCCCTAGCTATCTGATGTCCACTAAAGCATGTTAGAACTACTCAAGCTTCATGGCAGTTATTCGAATTTCTGCTCAATGCGATACCTTTGTCCAATGCCGCAAGAATTCTCAGCGATAGGAAATTTATGACGATTCTGCAACAAACTTTACGAGATGCACAAGAAGATAAAGATTTGCACAAAGCAAGGGATGTAACGAGCAATGGTGCTGCCGAGGCATCGTCCGAGGCAGTGGTAGCAGCAAAGCCCTCGAAGAAGCGCACAAGATCGGGTGATTTGATCGTAAACAAGGACTACAAACCGGCGAACGGGCTTGCAGGCTTGGTCGCGGCAATCTATGCTGCGATTCAAAGACTCGTTCATCATACAAGTAACACTGTGTCGCATGAAGGCGATGTTGATGGTCGCAGTGGTGCATTTAAATCGGAGTACATACGGTCCATCGTCCAGACCACACCGGAAGCATCCGCAACTATTTTGGGCACCTGGATGTCTCTATGTCAAAAGGTCCTTGAACAACAGTCAGATTCGGGCCCTCAACCTACTAACTTCCTTGAGCCTTTCATCGATATCTGGAACTACCGTCTGGTTGGGAATGAAGACCTCATGCAGTTTTCTCTACACTGCTCGGACCCTCTGTTCGCGTTGTTGAAGCAAGCCCAAAGTAATATATCCACTCGAGAGTGGAAAGTCTGTCTAGAACAAATGGTGGCTCGTAACATCATACTCCCTGCCAAGTCAGACGCTGCAGAGAAGCTAGAATCGACTTTACTGGAAAACCTAACTAAAGTGTCAATCCTCCAAGATGTTGCCAATGCCGCTTTACTCTTCGACATTGCGATACGATCTCTTCAGCCCCATAGTGGGCACCGGAGACGAAGCTCTGATGAGGCATGGCTCCAGAGAGCATTCACGTCATTTTGCACTTCCATGTCTCAGAATAAGTCTGGGGTTCACAGTCAGGCTATTTGTGCCATTCTCCGAAGTTCGAGAGAACACAATATTGATCTGGGGCTTGCTGAGCTCAGAAAAATCACAGCTGAATACATCATCCCTGAGGGCACCACGGATTGGACACTCCTGGAAGAGATGATTAGGCTGGACGCTAATGTCTTTCTGATCCCTGGTGAAGATGATAAAAACTTGCTACACGAAGTCCTGGGCAGAATTACGAATGTGTACTTCGACCCAAATTGGCTTGAAATCTCATTTCAGATCGTTTCAGGAGTGGCTGTTCCACTCATGAACGAGTTCGCGAAAGCTCGCGACTTATCTGGATTTATACGTCATTGGTATGAACAACTCGTTAAATTTGAAGCCCTTCGAGATGAGAACATGATTTTACCCATGGACTCATTCTGTGTTTGGGAAGATGAGGCACTCCAGCGAGAGCTGTGTAAGCTCTTGGAACCTTCCTTGACGCTGCAGCAGATTCTACAGCTCCTTGATTGGCTAGCTGTAGAGATTTCGGAACACCCAAATGCTGTTTCTGTTATACTTGAGGCTATCTCGGGCTCGATAAGGAATGAAAGCGTCGTCGATGCTATCGGCACACGACTTATTCATATGATTTCTGACAACGACATCGATAAAAAACTGGGTGGTAGATATAGCTGGCGCTTCTGGAGAATTCTTAGCTATTCAATCCGATGGATGCAATCCTCCCATTTAGACGAGATCGCTGACCTTTGGGACAAAACGACAAGATCTTTCGAATCCACGATAGGCACGAAAGATAGCGCTAGGAAAGCTGAAGAACCAGGCCACAGTGAGAGGTTGAATAGTTTAGAGTTTCTACGGAATGCTTGTGCGGCTTGGGACTCTGCCAGCACTAACAAGCTCAATGCACTGGCGAGACCAGTAGCGTTGCGATCTTTGGAGCGTCTTTCTTGTGACATAGCAGGTCTTCCTCAAGCAGTACTTGACAGCAAGACTGAGTGGCCCCTCCAGCCCAATACGTTGTCCCGAGACTTTGGATGGTATACATGGGCACGTGTCAAGTGTGTACTCCATGAGTTCCCTAGAACACTTGAGTAAGTTTACTCCATTAGCTCAGAAATGCCAAATTGACAAGAATTTAGATTGTGCATGCTGCTTGATGGAGAGTCATTCAGCAACATGCTGACACACATTTTGTGGATAGCGTCTTCCACTGCAACCAATTCTGAAAGGTTCAAGAGCTTATGGCTGGGGACGCTGCAGAGTGAATACGTACTGAATTCCGGAGCTGTGCTAGGTCAGTCCTTATATCTTGTAAATATTTCAGCACCTGCTAACGTTTCTAGGACATTTCATTGATGTCATGTTGCGATGCCAGACTCAAGAAGATAATCTGCTTTTTAGACCTTCCAAATGCAACGAAGTGGCAATCCAGTCTTTAATCCAGCTACCCATTGAAACGCTCACCAAAAAGGTCAGGGAGCGCATCATGAAAAGCTGGGCGGCAGATGTTCTCATCGATTCAGCTGAATGCTTTCCTGCAGTTCTTGCTCTGAAAACGAAGGTGATGCATCGCCCTACATTTTACAAGGTTAGTGTAGTAGGCAAACGCATCAGCTTTTACTAAGAATGAATTAGGGAATGAACTTCAAAGACTTTGAAGACCTGGAGAAAGTGACCAAGAAAGTTGGTTATGAGAACATGCCTAGCTGCAGAGAAAACTTGTCATTCTTGAAGCAACTGGTCAAACTGACCTTGTCGTAAGCACCGACAGCTCTACCCAACAAGCTTCCAACTACTAACATTTTCAGACACATCGCGACTAATCTGGAGCAAACACAAAACCGCGTGTATATACAAGATGGCATAACTCATGTTCGCGAAAAGCTTAGAAAGTTAGCCGATGACGAAAAAAAGACCAAGCCAGAGAAGATCCTACCTTTCACCTCGATCTCGCAATCATTTTTCGAGACTCTCGAGGCCAAATCCGACCAATTAAATGCTCTGGACATACTAGGCGGCGACGATGCTACGGATCTTCGCGTATCTCTCGCCGAGTTTCTCATTTCCCAGCTCCAGCAACGTCTGCAGAAGAAGCTGAAAGTGGACGAGATCGGAACTCACAAAGATGGATCATTGCCCGTTCTCATTATTTTAGAGGCTCTTGAGTCTCTTCATATACAATCTTCCCAGGCTGTGCTACTTGCTACTGACATTGAAGGCTATATGGAGAAACTGAGCGATGGAGATCCAGAAATAACTGGTATACGTCGAATTCTGCAGAATTTTCTTGATAAACATGTAGCTGGCGATAGCCTTCACATAAGAGCCGATGATTTAGATGTCAACTCTCATGCTGGTAGACTCGATGTCCAGAAGCAGATTGAATCCATAACCTCCACGATGGACAATTCAGAAAAATTACAACTCCTCCAAAATCTATTTGGGGAAGATCAGGCAGGCTTGACTCAACTGAATAAGTTGCTGGCCATAAAACATCTTATCGCCTCATGTGAGAGTAAGTTGGCCATTTTCCTTTACCATCTAACGGCTGTCTAACTATTAGCAGGTCTAGCACATGATTCCACTGACGAGGGATTTACTGGAAATAACTTTGATCTTGCTTTGGCTTTTGATCTTATCTGCAATCAAATTGTCAAAACAACTTCATATCGAGCATTCCGTCTACAGAGTGAAATCCTAGAAAAGATGCTCAAGAACAAGGTATGACCTCGTCATTCAATACTTCTCATATTCGTTACTAATCTTTGCAAGCGCCGCGCTCTAACACAATACTCCATCGATCGCATAATCAGCGTCATCACCATTATCTGCTCTCCTCGCGGACCCAAATTACCCGCCCACCACGCATCGTCTATATACGTCCATCTCTGCGCCATCCTCAAAGCAATCTTAACAACGTATCGATTCCGACTCGAGGGCCATCTACACTGCGTTATTCAAGTCCTCCGTGCTCTTCTCCGCTGCCTCTTCACACCCAACTCACACACCTCTCGACCCATGCTCTCCGTATTCCCCGCCCCGCCATGGCTAGCTCCTCGCTCTATCTCTCCCTTCGCCGCTGCCCACTTTACTCGCATCCTGACTCTCCTCTGCGACCCGACTCCCGCCTCCGTCTCCTACCACGCCCATTCGCATTCCAATCTTACTTCTTCGGTGCTCCGCGCAAAGAAGATCACGAGTCAACATATCCATGTTCTGCTGACTACGTATATCAAGCTGACGCTGGAGATGACGATGAAGACGGAGGTTAAAGAGGTGATGAAACCTGGGATTTGGGCTATCTGGGGATGTATAGATAGTACGGGAAGAGAGTTGAGGAAGGCGGTGGTGGACGGGTTGGATGCGCCTGGAAGGGCGGTCTGGGGACAGTTGTGGAGGGAGTGGCAGGTTTGGGGAAGGTGATAAGGTCGTATTTGTGTGTGTATATATATGATTTGCGTAAATTGCTGAACGGTTGGATAAGTGTATGCCGGAATATCAGATGAGGGGATGGGTGGTATATTCTGAGCGTGGAGATGGATGTAGAGAAATAGATACCATGTGTATATCTGGGCTATAATAGCTTTTGAATTTATGAAATTCAGCTGTTCGGAACTCAAAGCAGGATCACGGAGAGTGAAATAATTCATGGAGTATCACACTTCACCATAAACCGAGGTCTGTATCCTGAATGCAAGATATAGATTATCCAAACACACCTGAACTTTCAACAGCTGATACCGAGTTATCGAGGCAATCCCAATACTCGAACTTGTTCTGAAGTCATAAAGTTCAAAAGGCGGCTAAATGAAACGGCGCAACTACCTTGTGGATCATACTTGTTCGTAGGAGTGTATATAGATCTTCGAGCAAGAATACAGCTAGCTCCGCTAGGACATCCGGGGGATGGCTTGATGGAGATATGTAAGATATTGGTGAACGAGTAATATGCTCGCTCGATTGGAATGAATGATTTGCTGAGGAAAGGTTGGAGGGCGGAGTCTTGTTGATTACTTCTTGTTTTTCTAATTTAGCTGGATGTGTGATTGGATATAGTGTCTTTATATAATAGAATAGAAAACTACGAATGCGCCCCTGAAAGTTCTGAATTCTGTATACTTCATTTCCCTCCAATCTCTCCTCCGAAAAGTCACCCTACCCAGCCCCTCACCCCTTAATCCACCTCGCCACCTCCTCTCCCCATTTCTCTCCCTCCCCACTCCCCAACGCTATCAGCGGACTAATATGATTATGACCCTCAATCTCCTTAATCTCAACCTTCTCCCCCCAAATCTTCTCCACCAACCCCACAAACTCCCTATTCGGGGCCAGAATCTCATCCTCGGGATCATGCTCCGAAACCATAAACAGCATTTTCGGCACCCCAACCTCCTCTTTCGACTTCCCTTCTCTCTCCACCGCTTTCAATAGTCCCGTTGGACACTTCTCCCGCGCTTCTGCCTCGCTCCCGTAATACGCTGCGAGCATATCTTGGCGATCATCCTCCGCCTGGTCAAACCCAAACGGCACCCCGATTTTAATCGCGCCTTTTACATGGACAGCGCCAGCTCCAGCATGCAGCGCTTTCCGCTCAGAGAGAAAATGCGGCGCGAGGAGAAACGTAGCGACGTGCAAGCCACCGGCTGAGTTACCCATCAGATACACATTCTTCCTATCACCCTGGACTTCCTTCGCTCCCTCCTCTGAACCCAACCACTTCAGCACCGTAGCCACATCCTCGCCGCCGCTGGGGAAGACGGCGTCTTCCCCGCCGAACGGGCTATTCACCCGCCGGTAGTCGGCGATTAGAGTGGTAATCCCGCGGGAAGCGAAGAAGTGCCCCAGGTTGTGGTAGATCAGGCCGTCGGGGACCATGGGCAGGATTTTGTCGCCGCGGATGAGGCCGCCGCCGTAGAAGAAGATGAGGGTTGGGGAGGAGGGGCCGGTGGAGGAG
>LLKJ01003510.1:0-22105 GCA_002242865.1 Clarireedia sp. CPB17
CTCATACCTCTCCCCATCCTCACCCCCCACTAACCGCCCGCAAACCCACCAGCCGCCTGTGTCTTCACCTACACCCACCCCAGCAACGCCGCCGGCAACGCCTCAACCGATTCCTTCAACAGCATTTCCTGCGCACCTTCCTCCATCTGGTCAATAAACTGGGGCTACAGCACCAGCGGTGATTTCAGCGTCATGACCGTGGTCAACAGTGCCAACCCCTCCGCAAAACAGGACGCCTATTTGTAAGTTATCCCTACCTATCCCATTTTCCCCATTGTCTTTCATGGGGCGGAAAACAAACACATGCATCTGAAGGGCAGCAAGGAGAAGAAGAGAGAAGGCTAACGTAATGATATCGGGAAACACAGCGGATATAATGGGGTGGCCCAAGCGACAAAATTTCCAGATGTTGGACCTCAACCTGTGTATGCAGATGGTACATTCAGCTAGGGATATGTACAGTGTCTTCATGATGAGCTATCAGAGGCAATGGATGTAATGGTCTAGGGAGCTGGATTGAGAAGGATAAGCAAGTACTTGAGGAATGAGTTCGTGGTGGTTTACTTTAATTGGATTTGCTGGCTTAGTTTTTGAAAAGCTTGTGGGGATTATTGCACGAGAAAGAAGAGGAGGGAGGAAAGAAACATTAGTAGAACTGGGCCGTTTGTAGTCATTCCTTGAACGACGAATCGTAATGGGAGATTCTGCGATACTGCACTAGCGAAACATTCTACCTTTTGATATGAGCTCACTGATTTGCACCCCTGCATTGCTGTTTTTGTTTAGAAGTTTATCACATTTATTTTCAAGAGCTCAGCTTTTCCTAGCAAGCCCCCTCTAAAACGCCATATGGTTAGTTACAGCGCTGTAGTATACCATTCCCAATGCATTAACACATCCATTCATTTAACCTCTGACCGCAGCACCCAAAGCTCCACCAGTGAATTGTGTTCCTCCAGCTTGTCTTGGAACATTTGATAAACCACCGCGTCCACCTCCACGTCCTCCGCGGCCACCTCTGTTGCCACCACGTCCACCACGAGCTCCTTGCCTCTCGAACGCATTAGCTGTGCCTTGTGTTCTTGTCTCGAGAGTTCGTTCGTTGCTTTCGATCAAACCACTGGCTTTGTCGCTGAGGCTCAATGCCAAGCTCTGGAGTCTGCTCAACTCAACACCCTTCCTGAAGATGATTGATGAGTTAACTTGGTCCAGTGCTGCAGCAAGTTCCTCGTGGCTAATCATCTTGCTAACAATAGCTGCGACCTTCCGGTCTGTAAGTTCGAACATAGATGTGAGGGTGCCAACGGAAAGGGTGTCGTAGTAAGGGGCATAAGTGAAAAGGTATGTTCGAAGACCTTCCTCCTGGATCTGTGCGGAAAGCATTGCTTTGATCTCGTCAGGCTTGGCCATGAGTTCCCAGATCTTGATGGAGTGAATGAACTCGGTAGCCTTCTTCCACTCGCCTTGGGCTAATGCCTTTGATGCTTGCATAACATGGTCTCTGGTGTTCTCAGGTGGACCTGTAAAGATCTGGCGCTCATGGTACTCGAGCATACGCCTGTAAGTCTTGCTGATAACTCTCTTTTTGATATCTGGGGAAGAGCCGGTTTGGGCGAACAGAGGAATTTCCAGAAGCATACTGCAAGTGAGGTAAACACACTCGAGAAGTTCGAGGTTGATGTGCATGTGGAATGGAAGTTGACGTTGTCTCTCAAGACGTTCTTGCTCCGGAGATACTTGGTTGTATCTCTGGATCATTACACCCTGTGCTAACAATTCCTTTTGGCGGCCACTTCCACAGATCTCTTGAAGGGTAGTTTGAGCCTCATACACCAACCCTGCGCGGAAAGCGCAAAGACCGACTTGTACAAGGGTTCGGTTGAAAAGTATCTGGCTGTGAACGTCGAAAGCATTAATGGTCTCTTGCAAATGTGACATGAGCATCATATCACGAGCCTTGTAGTAATTGTCGTGTAGCGCCTCGAAGTAAATCTGGCAGAGCATTGCACGAGCTCGAATGATGCCCTCGCTGTTGATGAAAAGGTAGTGACAGAGTGTGTTTACGAGGGCAGAAGCATCCTGAATGGAGCCGCGTGGGGTGATAGAAGAGTCAAGGTTTTCAGGTACCGCCTTCCAGCAGTTTTCATCAAGAATTTTGATCACAGCGGAGGGCTATTATCAGATTAGTAAAGCTCTGAGGGAAAGTATTTTGCTACAAACCTTAAAGTAGACGTGCTCTAATCTTCTCATGACAATTCTGTTCAAGTTCTCTTGCGGCGCGCTCAAGCTCTCATCCTTGGCAATTTCCTCGTTGTATAACAAGGTCCTGACAATGTTGTTGTATAAAGCACTTTCATCAGACAATCGCTCAATATACTCGGCTGTGTGGGGATCAATGTGTTGCAGAGATCGTGTAAGCTCATCATCCAACCGCTCAGCGTAGGAAACAATGCTGCCGGGAATCTTGAGCTTCTCGCCTTCATTGACTGTGGGGGCCTTATCGTCGTCGTCCCACTCCTCCGCATTTTCCACTACCACCAATTCTCTGTTTGATTCAAGGACTTGGAGAAGATTGCCAAACTCTCTTTCGGCTGCTTTCCATTGCTCCTGTGACATGTATGTTTGTGTTCCGGTGGTCATATCAAACCGAGTAGAAATCAGCGTCAGGAGAACACGAATTTTTTGGTAAGGTGTGGCCGCCACTTCGTATAGCTTTTCCATGATCTTGATCTGCTCCGCCCGGTCCGTATTTTTCTTTCCTCTTGACTCCATAATAGTTCTGAGATGTTTGAAGATGCTTTCTGGTGTGAACTGTAACGTCCTGCCGCCTTTGCCAACAGTCGAGAATCCTTCGTCATCATCTTCCAAAGCGATGGTAGGTGCAGCAGATGTAGATTTTTCTTTCTTGGCCTTTGGAGCGACAGGCTCCTCGTCGTCTGACTCCATGAAGGCATCCTTGTCGGCCCTGAAAGCATCGATGTCCTTTTGGTACTCCTTATTGTTCTTCTTGATTCGCTGTTTAACAGCGTTCAAGCCGCGGGCATTGGTCGCGTTCATCTTGCGGGTAGAAACCTTTTGCTTCGCGATAGTCTCGTTCATGAAATCTTCCAATTCTGCGATCGCCTTGATGTAAACTTTTGGGGTAGTGCCGGCCTGTACGAGCTTCGCAACTTGACGGTTGAGCTTATCGAACTCTGCATTCTTCGGTCAGCTTTTCCAAGGAAGCCCATGATCAAGTAAACCAACCTGTAGAAATAGAACCCCAATCGTTGATCTTTTCTCCATTTTCAATCGCCTTCACAGTAGCCTCTAATTCTTCAAAGCGCTTGTTTTTAGCACTCTTCACGACCTTCACCTCGTCGTCCCCACTGCTCTCAGTATCTGAATCATCATCGTCTCTCAAGAAGGCATTTGCACCAGTCTTTTTTCCAACGCCATCATCACTGCTGGAGTCGGAATCGGAGTCGTCATCGTCGTCGTCTTGCTCTGAGCTCTCTTCTTCCGATTCCTCCTCTTTTTCCTCGACCTGGTCGTCATCGGAGTAGAGGTCTTGCTCATCCTCAGAGGAGCTCTCGCTTGAGCTATCGCCACGGAAGAATCGAGACATCCTTGAGAATTAGCTGTCGGTGATGGCGATGTGTAAAAAATGGACTTTTGCCTAACAGATAAGTGGTGGTTCTGAAAAGTCGATAGTCCTACTAAGAGATTTGGCGGGGGATATTTAAGCGAATTTTTTTCGAACCCTAAAAAAGTGTGAAGCAGAATCAATCAAGCTGGAGTAGTCAGAGCAACGACTTCATATGCGATCGGAAGGGTTTTCTGGTGGCTCTTAGGACGACTGGAATTAAATTGAGCGAGATGCTCTGCGCAATTAATCTGTTGAGTCATTCCCTCGAGCTTGTCGAGCCACAAATTAAATCTCGATGCTTGCATCCGAATGCAGCCAATCAGCGTGCGTTTAGATCTACATGAAGCTGCGAAAGAACACTACATTGTACTTGATTCTTGTTCGTGACATTTCTTTGTCTCACCAGACGTGACCAAAGAAAGCCAGTCCTACCCATGGTAATACTATATATCTCCTACTTCTATATTCAAATATATTCAAAAGCATTCAAATCAATCATCACGACTCTTGGCTGCTTGCTTGACGCTTTTCCGGAATGCACATCAAATGTAGAGCTTGGATTGGAAGTTGCGGTATGATCGGTACATCTTTCCTCTCGTCGACGTCTTTGGTTCAGGAAATTTCCTGACCTGGACGGGCACCTGACACTTGTACTATTCACTGCCATAACAACATGGGACACGACTGTGCCATCTGCGCAGAATGCTTTGAATCTTCGAACTTCCATATTCCCACCTAACGTATAAGAGACCTTTCTTAATTAGATCTAGAATGCGATTTAAATTCCCACCGTTGGAACGCCGGGCGACCTATAATGCCAAATGCTCATTAATACTCCAACCAGTAGACCGCAGACGCCTCCCAATGCACGCAATATGCTCAACTGTTCCGTCAACGTGATCTATCGGTCGATTCTAGCCCCAAGGTCATGCATCTCTGTCAAGCCAATCGGGGTGCTCTGTAACTCTCCAAGGCTTGATACCATGGGGGTTCTCGGCTCGACTCTTCTTTGCGTGCTCAAAGATTTTCACGCTCTGCTCGTCCTTCATCAAGCGCTTAAAATCATGCACTTCCTGATTTGCTGTCTGCGCCGAAGTTGAGAATGCAGTGAAGAGTACATCGGCTATTTGGGCATGTTAGATTCTGTCACATGTGGATCTGGGGCAGTGGTGGGTCATTGAGATTTGCACATACGTGAAGGTTGCTTTGTTGTTAAAGGAGCTATTAACCTTGGAATTGTAGTCCTCAGATTGCGTAGCTTCACAGAAAGTCTTGTTAGCTTTTGTCTTTGACGTGTGGACTTGATGTGGCTTGCCTGAATGTGCATCTCCTTCAAAGTCTTCATGGCCTGCTCAAGTCGCTCTTCATCCCAGACATCTTCATCGGCTCCAGGAGCGGATGCTTGCTGATCGGTTGCTGGAGCATTAGATTCAGGTTGGCCACTCATGATTGGGACAACTTGTTGTCCAGTAGCCATTCTCTGTGTTTCTATTTTGCGCAGCGTTAGGTTAATGCGTCGTGATAGGGCTGAGCTCCGAAAGAGACAGGGAATGGAACAATAACCTGATGTCACATTGTGTGGAACTAAGTAGTAGTAGCCCCATTTGTAGTGTGGAAAAATAGTTCTTCCGGCCTGCCCAAAAAGTGTCGATATCAATATCTTTAAAGTGATCTGGACCTCGTCCGATTTGTAAGAGATAAAGTGAAGTCTTTGTATAGTTTCTATCAACATACAATCAAACCTATTATAATCATCGCTGGCAACCATTTTACGTGCCAATTTAACTCCTTGATCCTCCTAGTCCTTAGGTTCTGCGCGGCGATCTAAGCTCCTCCATGAACATCGGATATTTTGTTTAGGTTCTCCGTCTAGGTACGAGTGCCAATAAATAAATGAGTTATTTCCACCTCAACTTATCACATCATACATTCATTCACCTTTAAAAATATTTCTCAAGACAACGGAATACGTTTCTAATTACTACGGTCGTTTCAGACTCGTAGCCATGGCCCAAGATCCCTTCGCCAATAGTTCTGCAGCTACATCAAGCGACATAGCTCCAATGGAAGTGGATGCGCCAATCACCACGGTCGTCGATGAACCAGTTGATATAACGAAAACGGGAGACACCACTTTCAATCAAGATCCTTCATTTATCCAAAACCAGATTTCTATCCAAAGAAGTCCTTCTACGGCGAAATCACATATCTCTACACTATCCAAAAAACTCTCCACGAAGTCCAATAGCAGTCCTCGTTCCACGTTATTTCCGCCAAGTAAAGAAGAGGATAAACCCCAGGAAGACGATCGAGGTAGGCAACAAGGAGATTTTGACTCAAGTATTGTCGAAGCAACAAACAATTGCTCTCTTTCGAAATCCAATTCAACGTCTTCTGCACTGTCGGTTCGTTCGGAAAAGTCGGCCAAATCCGTTCGGTCAGTCAATGTTGTTGGCAGTCATCCCCTCGGAAGTCTTCGAGTACACTCACCTTCGCCGCCACGAAAACCTGCTGGCGACCATCATGAGGTTCTGAAGGATGGTGATGTTTTCATTGTCCGAAATATTCCTGGTGGTTCAATCTTCGGGTATGACACCAGATCTTTCACCATCCAAAACAAAGATCATAAATTTGAAGGTGTTAGAGACATCCCACCAGGTGCTCACTTTGTTTGGGGAGGATCAAGCAATGGTTCATCACGCACCGGATTTTGGCTCATGTCTATGAAGAGAGCTTCGAGTGAATATGGAGAAATCCATGTTTTGAGATGGGACAGTTACAACGAGTCTCTAGATGAGGAGGTCAGTGAGGCCGAGAAACGAATTCAAAAGGCCAGCATTTCGGAAATCACCAACAGACTGGAGAGCTACGTCAGCAATGTCCCCACCACAACCACTGCTCAAGATGACCCTTCAACGTCTTCCGCAACGAACTCTGCATCTGCTCCACCTACCTTGCCTTCTGACGCGGATATGTGGCATCGTCTGACCTCCAGCATCAAGCACCCGTACCTTAGCAATGTCACTGGCGGCAAGTGGAACAACTGGAAAGTTACATCTAGTCATGACGTTAAACAACGAGGCGAGCCGAAGGATGTACCTAGTAATACTATGGATTTCTCCCGAGACGATGTCCTCAGCTTCGTTTTCCCAAAGGCCGTACGCACATTCTCGGAACTGTCATTCGGTCGTGATCGCACGGAGCAAGCAATGGACACCTCGGCTCACATCATGGCCATTATCAGCGGTAATTGCACCTACGAAGATTCCGACGAGATCATAGGCGAACTCCAGTTCTGCTACATCACTGGTATGGTCCTTGGAAATCTCGCATGCATGGAGCAATGGGGGAACATTGTGCGCGTGGTATTCCGTGCCTTCCGCCTCACCATGGACATGCCAGTCTTCTTCCGCAAGGTCATCGAAGCAGTGCATGCACAATTCATATACGACGACCAAGGATTTGAATCCAGCATCTTCGACCACGATTCCAACCTAACGGACGACCTCAAGATGATCCTCACGGTCTTCAAATCCCGACTCAACGAGCAGCTTCTCTCACACGGCTCGCTGCTCACACGAGAACAGCAAGAAGTCGGAACGGCGTTCGAGGCATTCGAGTCCTGGTTGTGGAAATGGGGATGGGATCTGCGCGGCAATTACGTCCGGTCCGGGAAATTCCAGTTAGAAGATGGAGAGATTATCGATGCCGAGTTGAAGGACTTCGAGGCCGAGGATGAACGAGGTGAGTACGCGCCGGTGATAGTTGATCTCGATGAGGAGGGCCGCGAGAAAGACCTTATACGTTGGTAGCGAATCTAAAACTTGTTTTGGAAATATTGAAATCGCATGTTTACCTGTATCTACCTACCATTATTGTTGTTGTACGATCTTGCCGTAGACTCTCCTTTATCTTCTGTCCCCTCACTTCCCCTATCTGGGATCTACTGCCACCCATCCCATAGATTCACATTCTCACACTGATCTAACTCATTACCTGGTGTTGCTTGTATAGGTCCGAAGAAGTCCAAAAGTCGTCGCGCCAGTCGCGCCGGTATCTCATGGGTCTTCTGATCTTTCAATTCTTGTCCTCTTTGTAGCCTCGCCGTACGACTTTGAATTCTCAACGCTTCCTTTAAAGCTGATGTACCCCTCTAATAATAGTACTAATTTACCTCATGTGGTTGCGATTTTAAGGCACCATGGTCTCCTTCTATCGACTTCACGACTGCTGAATACTTCTTGATGGAACTGGTTGGCTTGGACAAGGAGTATAAAATTCAATAGGAGTTGGGGAAAGGAATGGCGTCTAACAAATAGGAATTTGTGATTAGGAGGGTGTCTTCGGAACTAGACCATAGTATAAATTCAGACTGCATAGACAATAGAGCTTGCTAACAAAATGGGAAAAGAAGCGGTGTGGTTTTGGCTGGCTGTTTATTGATGATGCACGTGTTGAGTAAGGTACCGCATGTAGAACTAGCAGAGAACATAATGACCAGTATCACTGAAATAACTCGCAAAGTCTTTTGGCAGTATTTTGATTTTCATGGCTGCACTTGTTATAAGCGCTTATGTGACATATGAGACAAGGTCGACCCTAGCCCAGATATAGAGACCAGGCAATACATGAAGTAAATGCCGTTCCCCGCGTAATTGTCATCAGTTGCACAATAAGAACCAAATCCTGATCCATGAAGCCTGCAATACTACGAAATCACAAACGACGACCACGACGACCTCCCTTGCGGCGAGTAGAGTCGGATGGTGTTGGGGTGACATCCTCAATTCGGCCAATCTTCATTCCGGTACGGGCAAGAGCACGGAGAGCGGATTGAGCACCTGGACCTGGGGTCTTGGTTCCGTTACCTGTAGAGAAATAAATTAGCATGCTTTCAGCGTTCGCAGACTGTCGGTTTCGAATTCTTACCTCCGGTAGCACGGATCTTGATGTGAAGGGCAGTGATGCCCAATTCCTTGCATCGAGCAGCAACATCTTGAGCAGCCAACATAGCAGCGTATGGGGAAGATTCGTCACGGTCTGCCTTAACCTTCATGCCACCAGTAACACGGCAGATGGTTTCGCGGCCACTGGAATCACCCAGAAAGTCAGCCTATGAACCAATTCATTTCCAAATTTTGTGCAACATGTGTGTATTTTCATAACTCCACCATTTTCCACACCGGGAGGTTTTCAAGGGACTACGGACCTAAGATCGGTGACGTGAACGAAGGTATCATTGAAAGATGCGAAGATACGGGCGACACCGAAAACGAGTTCACCTAGATTGCGGGGTTAGTATTCCTGTTCCAATGTGTGCGGAAATGGAGTTTTGCTCACCTTCTCTGATCTGAGGACCGAGATTGATGTTCTCTTGCGCCGGGCGTGCTGCTTTTTTTGGAGGCATGTTGTTAGTTGCTGGATAGATTGATCGACGAAGTTTCGAAAATTGCCTTGAGGATTTCGAAAAGAATGGCAGGTCGTGAAATTCAGAAATTTAGCGAGTTTGTGCGTGCTAGGTTAAATTAGGCAAGGCTGATTTAAATTCCTTAGCGTGGCCGGGCTCAAGAAAATCATAAAGTTTTCTTCGCGTCTGTAGAAATTCTTTTCCCCATCATCACTTCACAAGAAAAGTTCTTGTGGTTCGGACTCTGCGGTTTTCTACACCATATCGCGACGAGTTGACGATACCAGTGTTTTGAGGCCTGATCTATCTGCAGTTCTCTGTCTAGGCCATTGTAGCCTGCGGTTTTCGACAATGGCCGCAATTCCGACTAAATTCGCCGGATTGAAGGATGAGTTCGTTGTAGGTATCATTGGTATGGGAGACATGGGCAAGATGTACGCCCGGAGGCTCAGCG
Organism: Clarireedia sp. CPB17; assembly: GCA_002242865.1. NCBI lineage: Eukaryota > Fungi > Ascomycota > Leotiomycetes > Helotiales > Rutstroemiaceae > Clarireedia > Clarireedia sp. CPB17. The sequence goes on from LLKJ01003510.1 coordinate 9,490, forward strand.
AAGCTGGATGGAGGTAAACGCCTTTCAATTGAGTTTCGTTGAGCCTAATATGAATATGGTAAGGTATCTCTTCCCTCTCCCCCTCCCCATCTATAATGATGACTTGAGTGCATTTGGCTCGATGTATTGTCTTCAGCCACCTGACTACCATTCTGGTACCAGGTTGGTCGCTGGCTTTCGATGATGAAAAATCTCAGCTACCTTATTTTATTTTTGTCTGAATTAACACAAAATTTCTTCGGTTTTGCTTCACTTCTTTCGAGGGAATCCTGGACTGACGATATTTCAATAGATGAAAACCAAATTTTGCTCACATCGAAGCCTCCAAATACATACGTACTAACTGCGCTGGGTAGAGTGAACGCTTGTGATAGAGAAGAGAAATATGAAGCTTTGAAAGAGGAATGGGCAGATAGAGTAATTACCCAGTGTACAGATAGTCTAGCTGCAGCATATGCTGAGATGTCCATAGAACCAAGTTACAATTCTTCCAAATGGCCATCTCGTCTCCAGAGCAAGTGATTATATTATCTATAACGTGGAAGCTGCCTCCATTGGCAAAGTCGTAGCTCAATATGGTCCATGTATGATGTGTTTGCACTTCTTGTATAGTCCTGGTCCTAACAATATGACAGCCACAAAGCAAGGCGCTATCGTTGGAGGTCAAACCTCTTGCAAGGCTCCCGAAATAGATGCCTTTGAAAAGTATCTCCCACCGGACGTTGATATTATTTCCTGCCATTCCCTACATGGCCCCGCCGTTGATCCCCGTGGCCAGCCACTGGTAAGTTTGTCTCGCCCTCCTTAACCCGCAGCTATCTGAAATTCCGTAGATCTTCATCAAACACCGCGCATCTCAAGAGAACTTCGAAAAGGTCGAGCACGTCCTCTCCTGCCTCGGTTCCAAACACCACAACCTCTCCGCTCGTGAACACGACCGCATCACCGCCGACACCCAAGCTGTAACGCATGCCGCTTTCCTCTCCATGGGCAAGGCCTGGCACGCAAACCAGCAATTTCCCTGGGAAATATCCCGCTACGTCGGCGGCATCGAGAACGTCAAGATCAACCTCACTCTGCGCATCTACTCGCAGAAATGGCACGTGTATGCCGGCCTGGCGATTCTGAACCCGTATGCCAAGGAGCAGATCCGAGAATACGCACAAAGCGTCACCGATCTGTACAAACTGATGCTCGGCGGTCATCGCCGAGAACTGGAGGAGCGGATCAAGAGCGCAGGACGTTTCGTCTTCGGTGATCGAAAGGCGGGCTCGAATGAAGATTTACTGCTTCGCGACGAAGTCCTTGATAGGTTTTCTTTGGGCAAAAAACCAGAGACTCCTACGCCGAATAACCATCTTTCGCTACTGGCCATCGTAGACTGCTGGGCGCGTCTCAACATCATTCCGTATGACCACATGATTTGCAGCACGCCCCTTTTCCGTCTCTGGCTTGGAGTCACAGAGTATCTTTTCCGCAACAGCAAATTGCTAGATGAAGTCATCAATACCGCAATCGAAGACAATACTTTCCGATCCGATGATCTGGAGTTTACGTTCGCGGCGAGGGGATGGAGCGAGTGTGTTGAATTTGGAGATTTTGAAAGCTGGAAGGATAGGTTTGAGAAGACGCAGACGTTCTTTGCACCGAGATTTGCGGAGGCGACAAAGGTCGGCAATGAGATGATGAAGACAATTTTGCAGAATACCAAGAAGGATTGAGCGGCTACAGGAAGGTTCATGGGCGGTTGGGCGTATAGGCTGGTGCTTCTTCAATTCTTAGGAGTTTGTTTCTGGAGTATGGCATGGCATTCAACATGGGTCTAACTTAAATGTGTTCCGATCACACAACAGTCATATTTGCTGCTTTCTAAGCTCTGCATATGGCATGATCTTTCTCTACTGTTTCCTCGACTCTCAGTGATGCGGAATGGAACGGCCGTTGAAACATAATGATGAGGTCTGAAAGGTACAGATATCGCTCACAGCCGGGTACGAGAGTATGCATACAAAAACTCACGTCTACATATAAATCGCCGCAGGGCCCACCCACATATCACCACAATCAGGAAATGTGTCTTGACCAAATTCTTATTTCCCCTAGATGCTCCTTGTCGTGAAAGTGCCGGAAGAATCTTGCATTTATCTGCCTAAAATTCTACATACCAGCAAGAAAGGCCAGTCCGATGCAAATGCAGCATAACCACTCCCCCAGATCTACACTCCCCCAAGTAAACCCCATCCTTAACGGTAAGACTTTTGGTATCTGGCTCTGGCTCCGGGACCTAACACATATATTAGTCACGCTTGAATCTCCACCACAGCCACAAAACAACTGACCTCCGAATTTCTTTGGCTCGCAGCGTCTGTTATCGGCAACCAAGAGAGTTCTGTCGTAGGTAACGAGGGCTTGCTTCAATTGGTTCTTGGAGTGCTCATCGACGAATTTTTGGTAGTAGGCGACGATGGCCTTAGAGATGGCTTGACGGATGGCGTAGATTTGAGATGTTTGACCACCACCGGTGACTCTAACACGGATATCGACACCGGAGAATCTCTCGAGACCGACGACGAGGAGGGGTTCGTAGACCTTGAATCTCAAGATCTCAGGTTGGACCAAGTTCAATGGCTTTCCGTTGACCTTGACAAGTCCCTTTCCGGCCTATATCCTCCTTCATTAGCACATTGGTCCTTCTATTCTCGACCAGATTGATCTGGAGGGGTTTCATGGTAGGGTTTGCTTGGACTCGATGCGTACCTTGCAGTGGGCGACTGCGGTGGCTATTTGTCAAATGTCAGTTTATTGATCTTTCCAAAAAATTTGGCTTAATTTAGGCAACCTACCAGTCTTCTTCTTTCCGAAGCACTGAACTGACTGAGTAGAAGCCATGTTGGAGTATTCCTGTGTAGAAATCGGTTTAGTATTATTCCAGCAAGATTTTTCTCCACGTGTGCCAGCCGTAGAAAGTGCGCCGATCCCCAATTATCCAACAATCTCCAGAAACTTCGATTCGAGGGGAGTGGTAAGAAAGGGCTTACCTTGGCGTAGATAGTCGAAGTGGTTGAAGTGCTGTCGTCGTTGTCGCGATGTTCTTTTTCGTCGGTATAATTTTTGATTTGGAGAAAGTGCGTACCATTCCAGCATTAGCGAAAGTAGCTAGTACCAAGCTAGCCTAGTACATTTCATGTTGCACAGACCATGCTTCCAGACGTCCTTATCGGATCGTGATTGCTTGTGATACATTCATATCCTATAGTGTTGAAGGCCAGTCGATGAAAAGTCGCAACGATGTCTCGTAAAGGGGTTGGTTTGGCTGCGTTCGATCGCTCTCGAATTACCTCTGCTCAGTATGCCTCTCATGGAAACAATTTGCGAAGCTCTCATTCCACATCACTAGCAACCCAACTATCCGTCTTCCGTTCTCTACTCCAGCAATTTGCTCAGACTCATGCGAAAGATATACGGTCGAATCCTACATTTCGTGCCGAATTTGCGAGGATGTGCGCAGCTATTGGAGTCGATCCACTAGCGAGCAGTAACAATGCTGGGGGCAAGGAAGGCGGAGGAAGCTTTTGGGCGCAGATGCTGGGCACAAGTGTGAACGATTTCTATTTCGAGTTGGCCGTCAGAGTTGTTGAGGTTTGCGGAGCTACAAGGGAAGAAAACGGCGGGCTCATTGGTGTTAAAGAGGTCAAAGATAGGATAATGAGTACTAGGATGGAAGGCGGGGCAGAGATCACTGAGTGCATACTACTTCACCGAGCTGATATTATTCCTTTGCTGATTGCATGTCTAGTGATGATATTCTGCGTGCAGTGACTACTCTAAAGCCTCTTGGTTCCTCATATTCTACCATAACGGTTGGCCACAAGACTTACATTCGCTCCATTCCCAAGGAGCTTAATACAGATCAGAGCGCAGTGCTCGAAGCTGTGCAACTACTCGGATACGTCAGCGTCTCTATGCTTATGTTAAACTTGCGATGGCCGAGAGCAAGAGCCAAGACGGCCATTGAGGATCTTGTTTCCGAGAGCATGCTCTGGGTCGACAAACAGAGCGAGGAATGGGAGTACTGGAATCCTGGATTTATGATAGGAGTTGAGGAATCCGGAAAGGCTGGGTGAAGAATTTCAGGAGAGGAGAAGCCAACTTTCGGGGGCATGACCTACATAACCATGATATGGCAAAAGTCAAAGCTACAGGCTTCAGCGGCCATGAAGAAAATAATGAATTCGGTGGTGTAAGACTCACACAACAAGATAGCGCAGAGTCGAGAAGAGGTAGGAACGAAAGCAAGATGGTGAAGTAGCTGTGATAGAGAAAGAGGCGTCGATTATATGTTTCAGAGAAGCTGAATAAAACATCCATATTCTAGGCACATTCCTTTCTGCCAAAACCCTTCTTTCATATGACTCAGTTTAACTGTCGAGGTCACTCTTGTCGTTTTCATGACACTCTAGGTAGTCCATGAACTCCTCAATCCAAGCAGTTACTGCCAGGTCTTCTTCACTCTCTTTATGTAGCTGCATTCGTCTAAGGAGTGGCGGGATATTACCAATGGCAAACATCGAAATACACTCTCAGCATTCCCGTCTTTCTCCCTGGCCAAACACATACTCATGCTAGTCCGATTTATACTGCGGCGATCCCTGAAGTTATACAAGCCGCTCAAAGCAGTGATTCGAATTCCAAAGTTTTGCAAAGGATTTCAATGCTTCTGGTTACCGACATTGCAGTTAGTCGAGAACGTTAGCAGCCTTTGAACCTCATCAATCACATACCTAAGCATTTGCATCTCTATTCTACAGTAGTATATTGTGTTGCTACGTTGGGCGTCTTTACGGATTCTCTCATCCCCTGCCCGCCCTCTCCCTCCATTTGAATGAGATTTTGCTATCTTCCCATCCCACAACTGACTGCAGTCGTGGAACTAGCATAGCACATGCATGTCGAGCATCCGCATCTAAATCTCAAACACACTCCGTTTCTATCAGCACTTATCTTTTCAGTACTTGTCTAACGCTTCCAAACCAACTCGTACCGCTCTTTAAACTCATCCCCACAAACACAGCACCTCAACAAAAACCTCTTCTTCCACTCCTCCTCTAAGTCCAAACCCAGCCTACCACAACATCTATCAACTTTTTTATCCATCCATCCACTCTCTAACCTACCCCTCTGCTAAGCATCGAAATTACATCGCACTAACCAAACACCTCTCTCCCTCCCCTCTTGCCACCTCTCTTGCCTCCCTACATGAACAACCCCTACTCTCCCCCCTCCCCCACACGGTTAAAACACCTCGCTTTCTCTTCTCAGAGTACTCAATATTTCACCCTTGTGCGACGCAACTAACGGGTTGCAAGTTCGGCGTCGTGGGAACTGGATGTATGTATATGGGTGTATAGGCTCGCGATATAGGTTGTTGTATGGTTTTGGTGGTGGGGGAGATGGGAGGGAAGGAGGAGTGATTGTGAAGAAAAGGGGATGATGATGTGACGGGGAGAGGGTGATTATGAAGAAAAGGGGATGATGATAAGGAGAGAGGAAAGGAGAAAGAAGTAGTAATGATAATAGGCAGCGCGATGATGAAAATCAGAAAAAGACCGCGGGCGGTGGTGCACTCTTTCAACAGCGGTTAGGACATTGTATAGACACAAAGAAAGCACACTGGGACTGCTTTGCATAAATAGATAGAATAAGACAAGTAGATCGTGTAGATTTCTGCCCGCAGGGGTCATAAATATAGCCAAAATATTCCGAGAATATTCCAGGGATCTCCAAAAGCAAGAAGGGGTTTCTTTGCACGATCAACTCAAGCTAATCGGCTGGTTATTGATTCAATCGAAGCATTTTTGATTCCTGTTTCTCATTTACAGAGTGTTGGGTATCTCATGGATACAACATAAATACACGAAACAACCAACTCACAGTTTTCAAAGTGCATCAGCTCTATCCACACAGACCCCAAAGTGTAATGTAGCATGTTCTGGAAGACATAGGCGTCCATTACATTCACGAGAAGATGCCCAGAAGGAATGTAACATACCCGCACTTTCACTCAACAACACACATCCTGGGTGAGTTCGAAGCATACACTCAGCTCCAAATATCCATCTCCAGCACATGAACTTCACCAACTCTTCGCCGTGGGCAAGGAGGCCAAAGGTCTTCTGTCCCCTTAAAGGAAAGGAAACACCTGATCTACAGACAGAGCATCCATCCCGTTGAGTTCATATCCATTTACTGTGCCTTCTACCCACGAATTCCCAGGCAGGAAGTCGACCGCGCCCCTTCCGTCCCTATAGGGTGAATTATCCACCGAACCAAGTGAATGAACCCGGCAACGTATATATAAACCCCATCCCACTCCTCAACATTCCCACTTTCCATCCCCATATTCCTGTCAGAATGGAGGATATCTGAATGTCTGCTGATCATTGTGCAAGTCTGACGTTTGGTGATATATGTCGAGATAAAGGGTAATGTATTCTCTAGAACAGCAAAAGCTATGCCAGCAGTATCATATAATTCCGGCTACGGAAACAAATGACAGTGGAGATTTATATTGACAGTGGAAATATATAATGATAGTGAATACATGAAATGACAGCGAAGATCTAAGGAGATGGTTCATTCATCTGCTAGCTTACACTGAATAGGGGGTAATCATGATAATATAACTTTAACTAACAGCGAGATTTGTATAATTCGCGATGACAATCGCAAAATACCGTCCTATCCCTCTAGCCATTTCCGTCCCTTTGTTCACTTGAATCATCGGCAATGTTAGTCACACCTAGCAGAACAAACCATGAACCTCATGTTGTAAGAGATGAAATCGTATGTCCTAGTCGACGGAACACACTGTAAACAGTGCATGGTTATAGTAGGGATCACAATCCATTGTGTGCTATGAAGGAGGTAGAAGAGGAAAGAGCCTCCCGGCGGGGTGGGTATACGTAGATATAAGATCAAGGTAGCAGTGGATACGTAGGAGCCCCGTTTATGTTTATCTGTTTGCACCTACCATCAGAAAGCCCTTTCGGAGGAGAATACGGCGAGATAGAATGTTTGAACACCTGCATCTCCCGAGCTTACGAATACCTCTATTTCTGGTCTCAGCTCTGGAGAAAGTGTGGCATGCCGCAAACTTATCTCGCTTAGTAAAGAGCAAGATCCTAGGCATGCAAGCAGTGAAGAGATGAGTTGATAGGAAAGCCCCTTCCTTGTGGATGTGGAATCTATGCTAGGAATCTCAATATTCGCCTTGCTCATTGTGCGAAGGTCTGCTCCAGCGCCTAGAAGTTCGTCGTCAGGGACATATAACTGTCATTCACAAGCAAGAGCACAAGGTCATAAATCTGATGCTGAAAGCATCCAGTGAAGCTACGCTGGTCTCTACCAAACGACTTCGTTGGTGACCAGCCCGCAAACACAGTCGATTCGGCAAGATGCTAGGGCCTGCGAATGAATACCGGTCGACGACGCAAGAGATGAACGTAAAGGTGACGAATTTCTGGTTGAGAAGAAACAAGTCGGAGGGAGAATGGAATAGTCAGATAAGGTACATTGGTACATGGCAATGACGACATTGAACCTGAGATTCGAAAGTAAAAATCAGAAGCAGAATCCAATCGTCCTCCCTGAGTACGAATTGAGCACATTGCAGAAGGGTGCTGCCGAATTTGCCTTTTTACCGTGGACGATATCTTTCTTATGACTCAATAGTTTGGACCCTACATGCTTGAGAACATATGTAATGCCGTCATGAACGTACGACGGAAGCTATACGATCGCGCCGTCAAAAGGATGGCAGCAGCGATCTCACCTTTACCGAATTTCCGAGTTAGTTTGAGCAACCTTGGGTTGTTTCGCCCGTCGCCGAACGCGAAAGGGACGTTTACCTACTGTACAAAAGGGGCTGCATGACACGGCACGACAAAAAGCAAAGATCTGCAATGACGACGGGTATGCTGCTCACCTACTGCAAGCCCGCCCAAATTCTACAACGTTTCCTGACGTTGTGAATAATTCATCTTCAGCCATCGCATCCCCTAAGACACACAAGGAAAGACATACATTCGTCGAAAGAATTCTGCAGTCAAGCCCATGCCAAGCCCAAAGCCCACTGTCTGGTTGTCAAATGTGCAGCTGCAGTTATAGTCGATTCAGATGTTTCATATGCCGACGTCCTGCAGCATCTCGAGTCGTCTCTTACAGGACGATAACAAGACAATCGGCATGGCCGGCACAGGAAAAATGTAACTTCTACTGGCGCAGCACACGCACGCACGCGAGTCGTTTTAGCTATGCAAACACAACGCCGCCACGCCCCCCTTGCTGCCCTCGACTCGCGATGCAGTAGGAAAAGGGTTTTTCTCCTACATGGGAATGTTGAAATGTGGCACAACCTCATGCAGAAGGCAAAGGGTATGAAGACACAATAGAACCTCACCGCCTGTGAAGATGGCTCGATTTCACGTCGAACAGCCTGCGTGCCCACGGCTTGGCCCATGATCGCGACTCGCCATCCCTACCGAGAGCGTCGCATCGCATCGGGGTCCCACGAGCAGAGGGAACCGGAGGAAGTGTTCCTACAACCGATAAATTGGGGACCTGGCGATGAGATGCATGCTCGCTCATTTCCCTGTGTGTGGCGAAGGGGGAAAATGTTAGGAAAAAGTACACATAACTCGGTATTGAAAGGTAACTGACTCGTGATATCAGGCCGAGATGCGGAAAGTGGCTGGGATTAGGGACCGCAAAAAATCGCCGTCCTTCCATTCGTCCGTTTTCCTGCCCACACACACCTCGTTCTCATTTGTGCAATTCGTGAGACGGGAAGTGTTACTGGTCAAGTAAAAACTGAGGATGGGGAGATAGCAAGCAGTTGGGGAAAGTTGACCAAAACATGTAAATTCCAGAGTTGCATGAATGGTAACCATTGAAATAGACTTTGATACTAATGGAAGCTGTCAATCCTGCGGGAGATCCGGTATCCTCGACCCTCGCCCCTCGAGTTAGTTACTTAGGAGTTAGAGTAGCACACAGTTTATGGCACGTGCATACCCCGTGTTTTAAGCTCCTTCGATCACACGGGGTTTCCAGCGGAACTATGTTCATGCGTTGGCAACTCACAGCACAGGCACATTACTGTAGGTGCGAGTAGGTACGAAGCAGTAGTCATGTATAGGCCAGGCGAACTGTCACCTGCAGTGTTTTGCGTCCGCTTAGGTCTCTCTGATAGATCAGACTGATGTGCAGACGCAGGACGCAGGACGCAGGATGCAAGATGCAGAATAAAGTAAACTTTTCTACACGTCAAACAATGACGTTGGACGGCGCCTAGCTCCTACGATACTTTCACGGCCGAGTTAGGGGACGAGATCAGAATGTCTAAAGTTTACACCCATGTGCTTTGTTGATATTCCGTACCCTCTGAATATGCAGATCTGGACATTTTGCCATGGCTAGGCTCCAAATGCATGTAATGACAGAGTCGACGGACGGATCGACGCCCTTGAATAGCATTCCCGTGTTAAGCAAATCCTTCGCGGGAGTGCATATCGTACGAGAGGTACGCTCAGATCCACGGTCATTTTGCAGTAGTAGCATCAAGAACCCGCACCCCGATATGTAGATCTAGATAAAGCAAAGCCTAGATTCTCCCTAGAGACTTTCCCAGGAATCAGGGACTGAGACGGACATACCGAGGCGGAACCAGTCCGTTGGTCGGAGCCTCTAAACACGGAAACTATTATCGATAGCAGGCTTTGGGCGCTGTGCTTCGTACTGTACTGGAGATCCAACCTGTCTAGTTGTCCAAGATTCACAGCCATGATAGCCCCGCTAAGCAGCTTTCGCCAGGGTGCACGGTGGTGTTCGTACATTTTTCGGATTTTGAGTTTAGCATGATGAGGGAATTGAGTTTCTGTTAGCACGATGGGGCATGTATTCGGCCTAATGGTGGTCGTCCTCGCATCAAGTTCAGGGGGTGAACCGAGGAATATTGGGAATTCTCGCGCGTAATATTCTTTGTGTCACCCATGCTGGTGGCTGGTGCTTCTCTCATAGGATCCCTGAATGCGAGTTCGGGAAAACTCCAAAGCGGGCTGGCGGGCTGGTGGGCCAGATGGGAAGGAGATACGAATTAATTGATCCTGCTTGTCCTTGCTGGCACGCTGTGCCGCAATACCTGCTCGATTTGAATGATATAGAATTGCTTTACAATGATGATTTACAAGGTACCGGAGATGTTGTAGCAAATGAGGGTTTAATAAGTCATGTTAATGTACGCAGGAGGCCTCTTTGAGGAGACAAAGTGGGACTCCGGGTTTGTGTCTGCGAGATTCGGTCATATTCTCAGGCAGAGGGGCTTAGATTGGTATCAGATTCTGTTGGATAGAATTCCGATTTGTACCTGGCTACCGCTGCCTGGGTGGAAGAGGGTGGAGGTAAGTGGAGGTGGGTGGAGGTGACGATGGTCACTCCTCGCCTGCGGGTGGTTACTTTCGAGTGAAAGATGTCGCGCAGGCTCCGCTACAATGGAGATGGAGATTCAAAAGAAATGGAGATATGGAGCAACATTTTGCCCTCATTGGGAAAAGATCGACCTTTGAACCTGTTGTTGAAGTCTTTGAACATCAAACCCTGAAGTATCCGGTTCGGACAAGGTTCCTGTGTGTGGTACCCTACAAGTATGTGAGAGAAAAGAAAGAGGGGAAGAGAAGAGAAGAGGAGAGAGACCTGTGCTGGCATCCGGATTGCCGTCTTAGGTATTCAGAATTCGCATGACTAGCCAAAATGGATATCCGTGTGGGCACTGAGGATTGATTGGACGCTCTCCAACTGACAAGAACACACACAAGAGGAGGATTGGAGGAAGCAGTGAGCCTCGTAGCGAAACTTGAACTAGAACTGTACGACATACAGTAAACTCGTACTACCTCAATAGACGCGGTGACTTTTAACTGCATTTAGAATAAGATGCAGAATCTCATGTTTTATTAGCACAGATCCTGATATAGCCATTAGCCACAGATAATGCCTAGAGAAGCCGCTTTGCAAATCAATAAAGTGATTGAATGGATGACGGACAGACCGACGGGTTTCTTAGCGGCGATGTGACAATAGCCAATCCATGGCGGGGACTGTGCGAGAATTGATTCTTTCTCTCGGATATCCCATCGAGCCCGTCTGTCGGCATCAGCTAGGCTTGCAAATACAGTATGTGTGTACTTGATGCAGGATGGACCATGCAATGAATGCACGCTGAGTGAGTGGCAACACCTTGGGCCTTGGCAAGCGAGCGCACAGTGGATTGAGGGGCGTGAATATCCAAGGCAGGTGGAGAGGCATCAGAAAGTCATTATTCCACGAGAGGACGAAAGGCGAGAGGATCCTTGAAAGCTTGACCGAATGAAAAGAACCAAAAGGGAAATAAAAGCGCAGACGTTTGTAGAAAACTTGAAAGGTGGTTGGTGGGGGTCACTTGGGTGGTGGCTATCGCACCATCCGCTCCCTCCATGCCCTCCATGCCCNNCATGCCCTCCATGCCCTCCATCCTCCATGCCCTCCCTCAGTACTTGGAGTCAAGTTGGAGATGGCCTAAGCGAGCTACGTAGGAGTGAGTCTAATGTCTACTTATTTTCCAATAGAACCAAGGACGGAATTAGTCCATATTTCTTCAACCGCAGATCAGTAATCGTTTTGCGACGCACAAGGTTTGGGCTATATCTCGTACAGTACGGTTGTAGTTACCCATGCAAAGGAACAATGCTTGTGCTTGAACAATGCTTTTGCCCTTTCGAGTCTCGACGTGCCATTGCTCCAGACTCTTCTACTATTTGCCTCAAAGTCAGGTTGACAATGCCGAGGGGATTCTGCACCTCTTCATTGGCGGGGATTATTGCCATCAAGTAATGCAAACATGATAAGAATCTACTGGAGACTTTCTCAAGACTCAAGAGAAACTCCTGCGCATGGCATCGAGAGCATAGACGAACTCTTCCGGTCTTTTTACGTATAGTATCAAGAATTCGCCGAGAAACTCCATGGGCCAGGGGAGACGCCCTGGTCGCGAGGAGGCTCCATGATGTCTTTTTTCCTTTTTCCTTTTTCCCTCATGCAGCGAGCGGATTGGGCATTGGGGGTCCAGCTGATTGGATACAGTTTTCGTATATTTGTTCCAATCGAAAATGTGGAAGAGAGACTGAAGTGGAGGAAGACCGGCGCAGGCATACGAGCCAGTTAGGGGTTCGTGGTTTATTTCCGTGTCGTACCATAATAGGAAATCCAATTGCATCGATGATCAGTCGGTGGCACATTACTCATGAAAAGGAAAGTTGCGTTGTGACTTGTAAGCCGTTTATCCAAAGATGCGGTGTGAAAATGCGACATGTCATATTCCCCTCTAAAACTCAAATTACTTCCTCTCCTCCAGGCTCCCCGGTTGTCTGTGGTGGTTGTATGTTTTCAGCTGTTGTTGCTGCTGTCGCAGCAGTTGTCATTGTCCGTTGTCTAAACTTTCACACCCCCCCCCCCCATTCAGCCTTTCACACCCATTCGTCTTGTTGTTAGACATATCATCCCTTTCTTTATACCCCCCCTAAAT